>JAQBSW010005347.1:0-58404 GCA_029291075.1 Eudiplozoon nipponicum | reverse complement strand
TTCCAGAACATTCTTTGTTTAAATACTTGATTTTTAAAATTGTGCGCTATTTTCAGTTTTTGAGTATCTCGCTTCCTGTCTGGTTTTAAAATTTTGGTCTGCTGCATTTTAACATTTCTTTCCATTATAAACGATTACAACATTTTACAATATAATCTTCCATCACTTGCCTTGTGTTCTGATATAATATAACACTGAGGAGGAGCCTTGGAACAGGTATAATTGTTTTATTTGGGGTCACGTACACATCAAAACAGATTATTGCTGTGACTATAGCTTTCCAACTCTCACCTTCCAACTGCCATAAGTAAGTGTCAATTTAATTATTATAACATTTGATCATGGATACCGATATTAAGTATGAGGACACATGTATGTTAGTGCAGGACATAGCGGACTTGAATTTAAATGACACAAGCAATAATATAAGCATATCAGACTCTACTGTGAATTTTAGGACTTCCAGCGATCTGGCATCTATGGGGCTTACAGACACGAATAGGTTAGGGGCCTCAACAAAATTTGGCGACCGCGCCAGTCCAAAAATATTAAGTCTACCACAGTATAAGTCAGAAAAACATTCAAGTTGGGTGGGAGATGCCCAAATGATATTTAGTGCTTATAATATCGTGAACCCTATGGAGAAATTTGTTGCAGCATGGATGGCATTGCCTGAAAATTTCCGAAATGCTTTGGAAAATTTCAGAGACAGAACTGTAGAAGAAAAGCCGTACAATGCATTTGAGTTATTAATGGCAGAAATTCAACAGAGATATCAGCCTGGAAGATCAGCGCAAATGTGCGAATTATTACGCTTAGAGAAAATGGGGCGTCAACTACCGTCCGAATTTTACGAAGGCCTTTGCACAAAAGCTTCCAGGTTGAATATATCTAGAGATGTAGTCAACTCCATTTTTACAGCTGAGCTACCAATTAGGCTCAGAACAACAATGGAAGTATTTGACACAATGAACATAGATTGGCCAACAAAACTCAGAGGGTTAGACGGCGTGTATAAACAGCAAGAACCACAAGTACATGCTGTAATGGCAGATTCTGTAACGATGCAGCCAGTCAGGGCAGATACCGAAAACCACCTGACTATACAGGAAACCTTGCGTTTCTTATGTAGAGAAGTTGCTAGCTTGCGTAGTGATATTGCACAACTTCAGAGTCAGGATAGGTATAATAGACGTCGAGGGAGTCACTCGCGTCAACGCTTCGAAGGGCCACGCGGATGGTGTAAGGCACATTGCGAATACGGACGCAGTGCGAAGTGCCAAGGTGAGAATTGTATTTACCCGCGATTAGGTGGACCCAGATGGAAAGGAAGCACAAAACCGGTTGAGAGAAATCTATCACCGGGAAAAGGACAAAACCCCCGCTAGTAGGAGCCGTAGGGGGGTTCCATTGCAAAGGCTTTCAGATATGCCTTTAAAAGGCATACTCATAGCAAAAGAGGCGACTAGTACAGATAGCACCGAGATAGAAGGTAAGAGAGTCCGATTCTCACTAAGCGGGGATCTTGAAAACATTGCCGGATTGTCCAGCAACAAGTTCATTATTAAGGATGAATTATCTGGATTAGGATTTCTCATAGACACGGGTGCTGAGGTAAGCATAGTTAGGTCAGATGTGGTGGAAACAGATTGCCCCACATTTGATTATCAACTATGGGCCGCTAACGGTAGTCCAATTGGAGTAAAAGGGATGAAAGAAATGTCGGTAACATTAGGCCAGAAATCTTCCTTCTGATGGAATTTTCTAGTAGCCGATGTCATGGACCATATCATTGGCATGGATTTTTTGACCCATTTTAAGCTGACATTAGACCCCATAGCTAGGACTATTGCAGAAGGCGTAGGGACATCAGCACCTACTGAGTCTAACGTGTCGGCAGTTAGAACAGTCCTCTTACCTCGTCCAACAGTCGCAAATGACTTTGCCGATATAATCGAGAAGCATCTAGCAGTGTTTCAGCCTTTCAGTGCCAAAAGGATAGGTCTAAAGACAGGAGTAGAACACCAAATAGAATTGGTGGCTCCGTTGCCTTGTTCACCAAAGGCTCAACCATTGGCACAACACAAGCAACAAGTAGCTGTGTCAGAATTTCACCAATTGCGCGAAGAGGGGATTTGTAGAAGGTCAAATTCCAACTTTGCTTCCCCAATAGTGGTAGTTCCCAAACCTGAACCGGGTCAATGGAGGGTTTGTGGGAATTATCGTCTATTAAACTCAGTGACGAAGGGTGATTCTTATCCTCTCCCTAACCAGAGTACCTTACTTCGAGATATAATGGGATATGAGGTTTATTCAACTTTAGATCTCCAGAAAGCGTACTATCAGGTACCAATGGAAGAAAGTTCGATACCACTCACCGCAGTCAGATTTCCAGGAGGGGGATCGCATGAATTTCTTCGAATGCCTTTTGGTTTGAAAAATGCCAGTCAGACATTCCAGCGTTTGGCTGAAGAAATCCTTCAGAATTGTCCATTTGCGAGGGTATATATAGACGACATAATTATTTTCAGTCGCTCACGAAATGAACATTGTACGCATTTGGAAACGGTTTTGACCAGGCTGGAACAATATGGATTAGTGGTCAAACCTAATAAGAGTAATATCGGTTTCTCTTCAGTTAAATACTTTAGGCATATACTTTCCAAAGACGGAATTAAACCTTTGGAAGATAAGGTCCAAGCTATTAAGGACGTAACGGAACCCCGAACCGTACGCCAGTTGCGAAGGTTCTTGGGTATGATCAGCTATTATCGTCGATTCATTCGAGGTCTAGCCGGAATTCTTGGATCGTTAACAAGCCATCTCACTCGTGAAAAGAGCACGATCAAGAAGTCTTGGCCTATAAACTTGAGTCAAGAAGACCGAGAAAATTTCCAAAAGGCCAAGGATATGTTAAGTGACGTGACCACATTAGCACCTGTAGATTGGGACAAACCTTTCGAGTTAATCACAGATGCCTCAGATGTTGCATTAGGAGCAGTGCTACAGCAAAGAGATCAGGACGTAGTAAGACCGATTGGGTTTTATAGCCGTCAGCTTAATGATCGAGAAAAACGTTATGATAGTTTGGTAAAGAGCTTCTAGCAGTGTATGCAGCAGTGATACACTTCGAGCATTACTTAGATGGTCACAAGTTTAAGTTATTGACCGATCATAAGCCATTGATTAGCATACTTGGTAAGACAGCTAGGCTTAATTACTCTCGTAGAGTAAATTACCAAATAACACGGTTAGCAGAGTTCAATTTCACTGTGTCTCATATTACTGGTAAGGAGAACGTGGTGGCCGATGCACTTAGCCGACCAAATGAAGCTGATGTCGAGCTGATATTCCAAGGTCCATTAAAATATTTAGATGAATCAATGAACGATTTCGTTAGTCAAATCGAGGAAGCGCAAGGATCGGATCCCTTTACATTAGTATTATCCAAAAGACCAGGATATGTTCGTAAGCTCATAAGTGGCAAGTGGTTGTTATGCGAAACATCTAGAAGTCAACCACGACCATATGTGCCATTGGAGTTACGGGCCAAGATTATCCAAGTGTTGCATGACATGGGTCATCCATCCATTAAAGCCACCATTCGATTGATCAACGACAGATACGTATGGCCGCACATGTCTTAAGATATACGGGTATGGGTAAGAGCCTGTGCCAAGTGTCAAACGTGTAAGGTGTGGAGACATACCAGAACCGAGATAAAGAACATTGGAATACCAAATGGACGGTTCAGACACGTACACATAGACATTGTTGAGATGCCTGAAGTAAACGGAAATAAATACTTGCTGACTATGGTAGATAGATTTAGTCGTCAATTTGAAGTGGCGATTTTAAAAGACATGACAGCGCAAGAAGTTTTGTTCGCGTTTCTACATATTTGGATATCGCAGTATGGTGTTCCGAAAAAGGTCACTAGTGATCGCGGTAGTCAATTTATGTCAGAGCTTTTCATAAGATCCCTCAACATCATGGGAACCACTATAATACATACTAGCGCGTATAACCCACGAGCGAATGGGATGGTAGAAAGGCTACATCGTGAACTGAAAGCTGCATTAAGGTGTACTAGTGGAACAAGCTGGATACACGATATTCCTATAGTACTACTCGCCATGCGCAACAGATATAGGGCACAATTAGGAACTTCCATAGCAGAATTGGTTTATGGAGAACCATTAAGGTTGCCTGGAGATCTTCTAATAGAAACTCCAAGTAGTCTTGATTGGGCTTCTAGTTATGTAGATTGGTTTGTAGGAGCACTTAGAGACAAGATGAGTCGTTTGGCCCCAACCAAGACTAGAAAACCTAAAACTAAATGCTATGTGTCCTCCGATTTAAAATCGGCTTCGCATGTATATATAACTAATGAGAATAGGAAGAACTGCCTAACACCATTTTACAAAGGACCATACAGGGTGAAGAGGATGACTGACAAGAATGTCATCATAGAAATAAATGGCATTGAGGATTGTGTTACGTTGGATCGCTGTATTCCCCAGTTTATCTGGATTAACGGTGTGACCGAATTAAAAGATGCGTCGAATGACCGTTCCATGGGCGAATCTGAGGTGTGCAATCCCATCATGCAGGCACATAAGGAAATGCAGTACTCTGAAGAACCGTTGTCTAACATAGCAAAATCTTATTCTACTGAATCACAGCATGAAAACTATTTGTCGATATCAGATGATTTTAAAGAACCAGCGAATGTTATACCGGGCGAGATGACGACGTCAGGGGCGCCAGTATGCACAACTCGTTATGGAAGAATACATCGTCAGCCAAAGAACTATGATTACGTCTAATATTAGTTGTACCTCTTTTTTGAGAAGGTGGTGTATGTGGAGGATGTTAAATCCTCCGCCTTATATAATATGATCTTGAATGATAAATTTAAACCACCATAGCTGATTGTAACAACTTTATTTAAAAAGATTTTTTTCTTTTTATTTTCCAGAAAATTCTTTGTTTAAATACTTGATTTTTAAAATTGTGCGCTATTTTCAGTTTTTGAGTATCTCGCTTCCTGTCTGGTCTTGGAATTTTGGTCTGCTGCATTTTAACATTTCTTTCCATTATAAACGATTACAACATTTTACAATATAATCTTCCATCACTTGCCTTGTGTTCTGATATAATAGAACACTGAGGAGGAGCCTTGGAACAGGTATAATTGTTTTATTTGGGGTCACGTACACGTCAAAACAGATTATTGCTGTGACTATAGCTTTCCAACTCTCACCTTCCAACTGCCATAAGTAAGTGTCAATTTAATTATTATAACATTTGATCATAGATACCGATATAAAGTATGAGGACACATGTAAGTAAGTGCAGGACATAGCGGACTTGAATTTAAATGACATAAGCAATAATATAAGCATATCAGACTCTACTGTGAATTTTAGGACTTCCAGCGAGCTGGCATCTATGGGGCTTACAGACACGAATAGGTTAGGGGCCTCAACAAACAGAAGGAACCACAACCCAAGTCAACCAGAGCTGGTCGCAAGTGTCTAGGAGTACTTCTGGTCACTGCTACTCTAACTGACCTTCTCGCTATTTGCCAGCGAACGCAAGACCGACCCCGTTAAAGGCCTCCCAACAGTACTTACTTAAATTTCCTGGCACTCTAACAGACTTTGTAACGTCGTACGACATTTACATTAAGCTGGGGCGTTTACAAACTACACTTAGATGCAAAGTCGCACGCAATTAATCAACGGTAATTTTGCGCGTTTTGATTGGTTCAGCATAATAATATTTTAAATTCCATTTTGACTTTATGTCAGTGAATTAATCTGACCCGTAACAATTTAAATTGACTCGGTTGAATACTAACTCAAACTTTCAAATTCACAGAGTAACACATAATTACGATTAAATATACAATACGTAATTTAATCATAAATCTTTTAAACATTTACCATTATTTAACGTATTTCTGCATTTTCAAAACGTCTTTATTGCTTTGCAAAATTAACTCTTTATATTTATTCAAATTTAATAAAATGCACTTTGATTATATTTTTAAATAATGAATTTGTGGAATAATTGGCGAAGTATTTTATTTTGTGGTCTAAGTAAAAAAAGTGTAAATGTTCAACAAATTCGAACTGCCATTCACGATGGAGGGTTGGATCCTAAATTGTTCAAAAGCGGAGATACGTTAGAACGTACTGACTTATTGCGTTATGGTATTATAAAACCTCTGCCAAAAACTGTACATTCTGGTTCCCTCTGGGACGAACTTGTCACAAAATTCGTTTCTAGATTAATGTCAAACGGTGAGAGGGAAGTCGCTAGGCATGTATTTAGGCAAACGTGCGCGGAAATTAAATACATGCAGGTTTGTGATGTTTATTTTAAATTTGCTGTGCTTATGAAATTAGAGTTAGTCGCCGTGTAGAGGCTCGTATACTTCCGCAGAAGTCTTCTATGATTTGCGGTATTTTTTCCATCTGTGTATAAAAGACTCCCGGGGCTAGTGTTTTCTTAATGCTAAATAGGAGTTGATATGTAAAATATGTCAGTTTATATCCCTAAAAGCATTTCTATAATATTTTAACTCGTTAAAATATAATAATAAGCCGTGGCATCGTCTGACAACTCAAAACAAATTTCTAAATTCGTTTTTGCACTAAAATAATAATACGTTAAAGTTACCATCTTCCGTAGGTTAATAAGTCGAACTATTAATTTTCAAAATAATCAGGAACAACAATTTCAGAATATAAGGTATATTTCAACAGAGCTTCAAAATTGTAAACGGATTGTCGTAGATCCTCACCTACATATCGGAACTTGGAAATCGAAGTTTCGTTCAAAAACCAAAAACATACTCAAACAATCGCGCGTTTGAAATTACGATTTAAACAAAGAATGTTACACAAATTAGTCGACATTTGTTTTAAAAACCCACAGATACTTCAATTGTGCTTATTAGCTTATTAACCGTAATTTAACTTTAAAAAATTCTATTAATGAATTATCATACATTTAAAACTGAATAATGCATTGCGTACCTAATAACATTGGTTCAGTTAATTCAAGAAGAAAATCTAATAGTTAATGATAATAATAATAAATTTATTTGGCAACAAAGGCCAACAGGCCCAACAATTGAAATGATGAGGTACAATTCAAAAGTAGGATATGTAAAATTGAATGTAATTATTTATTTATGAAGCCAAGAATAAAAAAATTCAACAACAATCTATTAGTATCCAGTCAAGACCAAACATGCCCTCGACTAGAATCAACAAACTGTGCAATCATAATGAGATTTACATGAATCTATGATAACAAATCAGCGGCTAGAACATTTCTAAATTTTGCCCATTGAAGTATCACACGACGAATCAAGTTACGTGGCGTTACATAGGTATTAGTATCCGCAACACAATCACAAGATTCGATAAGACATGAAATACGGAGGGTAGAAAGTTTGGTAATAATAACAATAATAATAATACATTTATTTGACATCAAAAGCGAACTGGCCCGACCATTGAAACAACACATCAAGGGTAGGATGTGTGGAGGTGAATGAAATTGTGACTAGCAAAGTATTTAATAGCAGGGGAGAGGAGTTGATGAAGAGAAAAAGTTATCATCAACATCAAGATACTTCAATCTGGTGAAAAAAATACAAATGTAACTCCATTTGACTAGACAAGATCAATTGGAGTTCAGTCCATGGAGTGTCCGAGGGTCAAAGCGGGGTAGGTTGGGTCCGGAAAGATGAGTTCAAGTGTGACATCGAAAATGATGGCGGACCCGAAGCAGACGTCGACCGATGGAGTCCTTTGTCGTGGAGATTGAATTGATGGAGTGTAGCATAGACCTGGATGGAGTCTACTAGATTGAAGCAAGTGATTTTTGCAGGGGTCGCTGGCGTCCGTTGAATAAGGTTATGATTGAAGGAAGTCGAGGGGAATCGATGTCCAAAGCAAACCGTTGGTGGTTCGGTAGGGCTGTTGAGTTTACGGTATTCCGCTGAAACAAGAAAGAAAAGAATTTTATGAGCAAAACGTAGTAAAGTGTCCACTATATGGATATGATGGGGTGAAAAATGAGCTGAAAAGTGGTATCAGTGAGTCGAGAATGAAAGATTTAAAACCAGAGGCGTAAAATGGAAAATTTTGATGACTGCCTGAGGGATTTCGCCCTCAGTAAAGATAATAGCCTGGGGTGAAGGAAATGTTATGGATTGAGAAGGAACCAGTTTCGTTTCCAATCGGTCATATCACAAAAAAGTTTGCTGAAGAAGTACTTATGGGCCGCCTTTTTAAATTCGTGCCGGGATAGGAGCTTAATGTCCGTGGGAAGAGCGTTGAAGACACTAGTGGCTATGGGGAAGAGGGATTTTTTTAAAAATATGGTGGGGGTATGGTTAGTTTGGATAGAAGAGTCGCTAGAACGTGTGGCTTAGTGGTGACTAGGGTGAGCAAAGTTGGAGAGTGGTAAGCAAGTTGTGATCTTATGGATAAAATAAATGACTCGAAGATGACGGGTAAACCAAAGCGGTAGAAGATTTGCCAAGGAGTAGGCGTTCCCGATAATTTTGGTATGGGGGAAGACTCGCTTTAGAAATCTGGAAGATATCTGTTCGATGGTATACGTGGAGGCGAGAGTGAGAGGACAGTAGAATTCGCTAGCGTATGAAATGAGGGGCAGAACGCAGACCTTGAAAAGCGTGAGTTGGAGAATGGGGTTGTTAGTCTTAAAACCGATCAGACGGGCCCATTTGAAGAGTTTAAAAGTAGTGTGAGTAAGGTGTGGGGAGAAGTCTAGAGATTTTGAAGAATGAATACCTAGGTGTTTGACCGAATCTATTATTTCTATATCGAGGGGATAATTTGCAACCGGGATAGAGCAGAATGGGTCAGAGGAGAGTTTCATTAGACGAGTCTTGGCGGGATTTGGTTTGAGACTGATTCCGCTGAGCTGCGAGTGGAGCGAGGATAAGAGCTCCGATATAAGGGGTAAGAAGGGGTTGGATGCTGTGGGGTTACTGAATACGATGACCATGTCATCCGCATATTTGAGCAGCTTGAAAAGGTTGTCTTAAACCTGTATTTGCGCGAGCGTAAGGTTGAAGAGAATAGGACCAAGTTCGGAGCCCTGGGGAACACCGGATCGAATAAGGGCTGGCCTCGAGTGATTATTGCCGACTTTTACAATCGCGCATCGGTTTCGGAGATAGTAACTGATAAGATTGAGGACGTTTCCGAAAATACCGCTTCTTAGTAAGGCGGATTCAATTGCTGAAAATGACAGCGAGTCAAAAGCCTTGGATATATCCAGGAAGAGGATAGTGCACTCATGACCTTTAGACGAGTAGCAATGATCGAGAACACTAACTAAGTTGGTGGAAGAGGAGCGGCCACTCAAAAAACCATGTTGATCAGCGAGGAGATAGAAGTTCTCCTGAGACAATGAAGGGGTAGATTAGGCTGTATAAGACCCTGTCGAAGATTTTGGTGAAAGAAGGGACGATAGTAATGGGGCGAAGATCTTTAAATGAGGAGATCGATGAAGTGCCATTTTTAGGGATAGGAGAGATCGTCGAGTCAAGCCAGTCCGGGGGAAGATAGGTGGTTTCGAGGCAATGGTTAATAACAACAGAAATCAGAGAGAAGACATTCCAGCCAAGAAGTGCAATCATACTGATCGAGACACCATATTGATCAAATTGGTGTTTAGATTTAATATCTTTAATTGCTTGGGCGACGGAAGCGGGTGAAACGTTGAACCAGCGTAGGTTCTCGGTGTGTCCGTTGTGTAACATCTCAGCAGGCGGAATGGGAGTAGAAAAGGAGTCGAGGTAAGTCAAATAATCGTCGGCGAAGCAGGAGTCGTTTGACTGAGAGAAGTTAATATACGAGGTTTTGCGCTTTTGCAGCAATTGGTGTTTGCTGATAGTGAACTTTGCCCGAGGGTTAGGAGCTGAGCGGATGCTTTCGATGTGGAGCGCTTGTTTGTTGATAACCTGTTTAATGTGCCCATCGATACGTCGCAGTGCGAGGGCGCGAGCAAGTGACAATATGCGTAGTCGAGAGTTGCGTGCGAGTTTGTCGCGTGCCTTAAACAGAGTGTTTAACTTATTCGTCGCGTGTATGTGTTGAATAGAGGCGGCGGAGTTAAAGTGGGAGAATAGGATGTTATGGACTTCGGAAAAGCATGAGGAGAGTTTGTTTGAGAGAAAGAGGTCCCTCCAGTTAACGGCGTCACAGAGTCGGCGGAACTCTTCCCAGTTGGTGAATCGCCTGAATGATTGGGTGTCTTCTCTAGGAGTAAAGGATAAGAGAGGAATGAGGAAGGATACCTGACAGTGATCAAGATTAGGGAAAATCTCCCGAGAATGAACATCAGTCCCCTATTTGTTGGAGAGGACACAGTCCAGTTGGTTGGTCCCTCGGGTAGGAAAGTGCACGAATTGGTTTAACAGGTTTTCCGCGAAGAGTCGAAGCAGTGGGTGACTTTCGGAAGATAGATTTTGCCAGTTAACTATGTGGAGGTTGAGGTCACCCACAACGACGTACCGATCGGAGTGCAGAGAGAAAAAAGAGGATAGAAGTTGGGCCCCGCGAGTGTCGTGGATGATTGAGAGGTTAGGGTGTCTGTAGACAACACAGGTAGATATGCTTTGGTTATGGATTTGTAGCTGAAACGAGAAAAATTCCAATCCATGAGAGTTCGATGTCGACAAACGTTTGGGCATGAGAAGGGATCGGACATAAGAAGCTAGCCCGCCCCCACGACCGACAGTTCTGTTGCTACGAACGTGTAACCGTGAATGAGGAAAACGTCATCACAGTGGATGGATGGGGACAGCCAATTTTCAACAAGAAAGCATATGTCTAGCTCGTTATAGAATAGAAAAGCTCGTAGTTGATTGATTTTTGGCGTAAGTGATCTGCAATTGATGAGAATTGCTAAGAGTTCGCTCTGGAAGGGATGGTTAGATCGGGGAGGAGAAGCGTGCGGGGGCTTTCCGCTGGCGGGCGAGGCGAGATCGAGGGCTGATGAGGGTGACTGACCGCTCGTTGACGAGGATGGAGTGATCAGCGTCGATCTGGATCTCTTTTGTCGCACATTTGTCGGGTGGGTGAGGTAATTGGAGGATTTGAAAGCAAAAGGGAGGCGAGATATCTGGGCGCTCTGAAGCGGCGTTGATGGGATGGGCGGGGACAGAAACTGATCAGGGGCTGAGACGCAACATTCCTGGGTGCGGTCGGTGAGGGTTTCGGTAGAAGGAGTTGAAGTTGATGGGGCTGGGTTTATATCCCGTTTGGCCTTATGCGCCTTACGTTTATTCGGTTTCTGAGCCATAGCATCCGTCGCAAAAGTAACATGTCGTGGTGATATGGACCTGGCAGACGAACTTGAGGGAGAGGTTGCGTTATTTGGAGGCTTTGCGTGGCGTGGTCGGCCGTGACGACGTGGTAAAGCTTGAGACTGTGTGGTGGGGACTGGTTGTGGAGTAAGGGCTATAGCTGCAAGGAAGGCCTTCAAATCGGGAGGATATCAGCAGGGGTGGATTGGAGGAAGGGGCGTCTCCGAGGATTCCGCCGTGAATTAAGCGGCTTTTCTTTGGATTGCTCCAGCCCGGAAAGGCGTGATTAACTGCAGGAGTGGGAGTGGTGTCCGGTTGAGGGATCTGGGCTTTCTCTAAAGTCCTCTGTAGTAGCGTGCAGTCACGCTTTAATTTGACTTTCCCGGATGATAAAAGGGGCAGTTTGAGGTGACGAAGCTCACCATCAGACAGTCTTTTGTGCGAGGGGAGAATAAAGGCGTGGCTCTTTCCCGAAGAGATCTCTCTAAGGTGGCTAAAGTTATCCCCTATTTGACTGATGAGATCTGAGGCCAGATAATCCTTTGAGAGAGGGGGAGCGCGGAGACCATAAAAAGAAATTTATCTTTTTGTGATTTCGTAGAGCAACCTCCCTAGCTACACCATTCAAAAACGCATCAGCTTGACGTAATAAATGGGGCTGTACGGTGGAGATTGAAAGGTTGCCAGTCAGTGCTCCAAGTAGTCCTGTAACATCCGCCATTTGCTGCTCTAGGTCAGTAAGATTGGAGATAAGTTTTTGAGTGAGGAACGGGGAGATGGGGGCTGGCGATGAAATCTGGTTCATGGTGGAATGAGATAGAAGAGCAGATATAGCGTAGGTTACGATAAAAGGGAGGAAAAGAATGGGTATTAATGCGAGAAAAAGAATGGGTATTAAAATGTCAATAATAAACGGGAAAATCGGGTGAGCTAGGAATAAATCCTTGACAACTGAAGGCAAATTCCAAAAAAATGTGTAAATAAATTCCAGGTGGATCCTAGAGATGAAATCAGACAAGAAATCCCGAGAATCTAAAAATAAAAACAAAATGAAACCCGATATCCTTTAAAAATATAGAATTCGGAGCAGTATATGTTAGCCTAGATGCTTCTAGAAAAGAAAAAATAATATCTTCAAGAAGAAGTACTTCTAGAAATTGTTATTTATAAGTCAATTATATGTCTAGTTAAATATAACGATAACTGTCCGGTGAAATCATCATTATAAGATTATTTATTGGTTACAAGTTATGATTTAAAGAGGGAGTATAAGTACTTCGATAAAAATTTTCTAAATCAAATTTGCGACGATATAAAGACCAGCTAAATTCAATATACACTTGTTATCAACACATGCACGATCAATGATTGTTTCATTACGCAAACCGTCAATTTATTACCGCTTCCCTAGATATTGAGGATGTTAGTGGACACTTTAGCAAAAAGGGGATACTACTTAGGCTCTACCTGAAGAAAAGACTAATCAAAAACTTGAGTTTGAATGTAGGTTAAAATTTTACGTAGTGTGCAGCATGGTGGCGAAGTGGATGAAGTCATTAACCGAAACAGACGAGACTAAATTCGAGAAGTGTCCGCAGCAAAACACTGGATTTAGATTGAAATGTTACCAATAATGATGAAATCGATCTATTAGATGAGTTATCTGATCTGTGTTGTGACTAACACAAGAATTGTTGCGGCCAATTACTTTGGTGGAGATGTTTATGATATCATTTCCGGTGTCCCTCGTCGGTCCACAGTACATCATATCTTAAAAAAGTTAATAAAACAAGTGCGATATTTACTTTAGCTATGCCATTTGTACCTTTGACTAGCATTTCACTAGGTAGTTGTGCGTCTTGTGTGTATGCTATGTACAATTAGGTAAGTGATAATATAGTGGATGACTATTAATTTACCATTTTCATGGGCTATCGATGTTTTATACTCACCATGTGAAACAGTGTAATTAACCAAATGAACTCTTAATAACCTCATGCCAAGGTAAAAGATAAAAATTGAAAACATATGAACAATGTGTGTTTTAAATTTCACCCAAATCAATTGAATTCTTAGGTTATGCTTGTTTAATAACAGCTGTTTGTATTTCATTGTATAGGCGCACATCAGGCATGTGCATAGCTTCGTGTGGTTTTAATTAATAAGTATTCACTTAAATATACTTCCATCCATCCAAGTGAAACTGAAATCAATATATGTAAATTTACCCTTTGCGTGCATCAGATTAATTCATTAATTCTTAACATTTGAAATTACGTAATACCAGACTGATCTCAATAGATGATGTGCGGGCAAGACATAAAGCATGTCCGAGTATATGATCAACATTTAGTAGTCAGAAAATTAATTATGATATAAACTATCATAGGTGGTAGTAAGATTAAAAAATATGAAAATTAATTAACGAAAGAGAAAACAATAAAATGAAAATATGTATAAGCCCTTTAATGTGCGTTCAACTCACTAAGAACCATAAAATAAAGAAATATAAAAGATTAAATTAGGAAGGATTGCACTATTAATAATTGATTATTGAGGAATGGGATAATAAGCCAATCTTAATCGATTATTCTTATTTTTTTCTATAACTAGTTTCTGATTCTTATTCGGGCAATCGTCTTTTTCGACAATTAGCTAGTGCTGTATTTCCAATCGAACTTAACGATTTGCTACCGCTGTTTTATTCATAATATCATCCCCTGGTTTAATTTCGATAGATACCCTAAAAATGTCTTTATCTTTTTACGACTACATATCGCTATGCGTCTGCAGTTATTCAAGTTAATATTGTGACAATCTTCCTCAGCATGATGAACAAGATCAAATTTGGTATGATTTAAATCATTATATATGGTTACCTGGGTTAGGCGCATGGTTTCAATAGTATACAAGAGACTACAATATTCGCATGGGAATTAAAACACGTCTGGTGATTCTAAGGATTCAATTATTTTCATTTTTGTTAGGAAATCTAGTACCCAAGGTAAAGGACCGTCTTAAAGCCGTTTTTATATTGTATTTTAAAGCTAATGATTTTAAATTCTTGCTTAATTAAGAGTCCGCTAGTACCGTGATCCTACGATATTCCATCACCCTATCAGATTTTACGTACCTAAAATTTGGTTTACATGATTATAATTATTAATTAAGCGAACATGGTTTGTTTTCGGTCTGTGATAGCTATTATTTCAATCAAGGTTATTTTATTGATATAAATTCTAGTCCCATTATATACATACATTTGTTTAAACTAAGCGTAGTTTAATGTAGAAAAGGAAATTCATCCAGGTATGTAAAACACGGTTTAAAAAATGCCATTTTTCTTTTCGTTGGAATTCGATTCTACTGTAATATTTGGAGCTTTATACAATCATTTTTCGAAAGTGAAGAGGATGAAGTTGGACTAAGCACACGATATCCAACAACAATCAGGAAGAGAAAATCGCACATGCTGAGAAACGCATAAAAGTGTACACACACATCTGCTATGCGTAACTATTTACCGTTTCCTTATTGTTTGATAATGTGGAAATCCGTCTGATTTTCAGTGTGATTTGTATAAACAATGCGTTAAAAGAAATTCCATATAGGCTCCACCTGAAGGAAAGACTAACAAAGAAACGTTAGTTAGTATATAACTGAAAATTGTATATAGCATACGCAGAGCGGCTCAGTGGTTAGAGTACCAGATTTCGCAGCAGACGTGCCCAGGCTCGAGCCCTGACCACAGCAAATTCTGGACAGTACGTGATGAGTTCTCAATAAGGACAAAACCGGTCTACTGGCTGAATTGCCTTTGTTAAATTATACAATGATTAGTTTTTCCTGATAAATGTGTGTATAGTGAGACTGGTGTTTATACCAAGATTGTAACTTTGATTTAAATAATTCATCATTGTTGCTTCGGAATATTTTACGCAACCTGCCGAATTCCAACTCTTTTTATTGCCTGCTAATATAAGGTTTCTTTTAGTTAGCAATTTTAAGATGCTAACCTTCGTCCGTTACAGATGAGGTGATTTGAAATTGAAAATGATTCCCGCGTAAGTATCCTTCCTAAAGATATCTATTTATGATTTCTCATCATTTTTTATTTATTTGACATACAACAACGTTAATTCGCCTGATTCACTTTCAGGCGTAAATTGAAGTTTGAGCATTCAATACGTTAAATTAAAGAAAGTTTACATTTTATCCTCATCCTGGTTCCAGATCAAGTATATGTCATCCATGAACCGTTTGTACAATTTAGGGTTTGGTGGCTTCTTAGATAAAGGATTATTTTCCAAATAATGCATAACAGTGTTAGCTGACGGAACCGAAAAATGTTGTCCTATTGTGACACCTCTAATTGGGTTATAGAATTTTTTCTAAATTTGAAACTGTAAGAGGATATACATGTGTCCAATCGTCAATTTATTTCTAGTATTATTAGTTGATCAACAAATAAACATTAAAAACAATCCAGGGCTTCATATACTGGTATATTTTCGTACATAGTTATTGCATGTAAGTTCAACTACCAAAAATCTTCTTCTTGTACGCATTTATCAACAATTTCAATCGACTAAGAAGCCGCAATATTTTTTTATTCAATAATGTAGAAGCTTAGCACTACCCAGCATGTAAAATTTCTGTTTCGATGTCATAGAATAACAGGATGTCCCTACTTCTTAGAGAATACATCGATGATTTCTTATAAGTTTTTAGAACATTGGGATAAATGTGTACTCGATGAAGGTGATAGATTGATTAGCTTTTATGTAGTGTATATCTAAGAAAACAGCCCGGTTTCTGAAATTCGGGCTTGATTCCGACTTTTCGTTATTGATCACCCGTTCATATTAGTGGAACCTCGGTGAGGATAAAATGATAAGTTTCTTAAATTTAAACAATCTAATGAGCGAAATTAATTTTAGTATCGAAAGGGAGTACTCTTGTGAATTTCCGATTTTGGATGTCAAGTTAATGAGAATAGTGAGAAATTAGCAAGAAATGTATTTGGAAGGATACTTACTTGAGAATCATTCTTAATTTTCAGCTAAATCATCTGTAATGAATCAAAATAGGTATCTTGATATCATTGATAATATGAAGCTTTAGGTTAAGATACATAAAAATTAAGGAGTTTGAATTCGGCATAAAGAATGGAATATTCAGGGCTAATTTTTGCCATTTTAATGGAAAGAACAACAAGTAAAATCAATAATTAAATACTGTTTGTTGCGAAGAACTAATATATATGCAAGTATGTATTAGGTGTTGCGAACCTAGTAACAAATTAGTTAAGTTGGGACCAAAAGAATAAACCAAAGACAGCATGAACGAAAAGTATAATCTCATGCACATTCATTTCGTGCTTACCGGCGACTCATCAGTAGGAGCCGGTATTACGCCTTTTAACCACTATATATTTGAGTGAAGAACGTGGGATAATAGGACGGTACAATCTCCTAGATGAATGTGTAAACCTGCAATAATGAAGCTAACATTATATAAAGTCTTCGACAATGCGACTTCAACGCTAACTCACACTATATAATATATATACAGAGTCTGTAAAGGATACTGACACTATGGCTATTGCGTTAGTAACCGATACCAACATTATAGTACCGAAACGGTGCATGGTTCTAACATGATGGATATCACATTCTTCACCCAAATATATAGTGGTTAAAGGGCATAATACCGGCTCCTACTGATGAGTCGCCAGTAAACACGAAATGAATGTGAATGAGCTTATACTTTCCATTCATGCTGTCTTTGGTTTATCCTTCTGGCCCCAACTGAACTAATTTGTTACTAGGTTCGCAACACCTAATACATACTTGCAAGTAAAATCAATAAATTGAATATTCATTATACGAACCATTTTTAGGCAGTCTCTTGCATGGGCACTGGACTCCATAACCGAAATGAAAAATTGAACCCTTAGAAACGACAGAAGTGTATAATATCCAAAGCAGAGACTAGTCTCATGCTTGTTAGTGGTAAAACGCTAAAGTAAGGTAAGTATAGGAGGACTTAGAACTACATGGACATATGGACATGTTAATAGATCTAATCTTGTAATTAATGCAGTGTATTGTGATCACGCTATGATTTTAGGCACTAGGCGATATGTAGTTGTACAAAATAACGGTGTTTATTAGGGAATAAGTATGGCTAAGTATGTTTGGAGATAGCTAATTTTCTTGAAGATGCCGGAAATTTTTAAAACAATTCCGGGGTGTTGAGTATTCTCGGAGTAAAGCGGATATTATCCACTTCGTAATTAAATGTGTTTTCTCTTCCTAAATATATATATATATATATATATATATATATATATATATATATATATATATATATTGTTAAGCATTTTTAATGTATTGGTCGCATGCAATGTTATCTTTTTATTTATTTTTCTATTATGGCACCAGGACGAAATTTTTTGTGCATGTATTAATGTTTTACATAAAGAGCTTCCAAGAGCATATAATTGATGCCGGTACTATAAACTTGGTTAAAATGGCATTTATCGCTATCCGTAGAAGATAACTGCTTGATCGTAAGTTTGATTTGCATATGGTGGATATTGCAGTCAATTGTCTTTGCACTGCAGTCGAGACTATTCAAATACAGTGTGGGCAGCTTCCAGGGTCGAGGCCACAACTCAACTTGTAGGTGAATCGTGCGCATAAGTTTACGCATGATCTTTGAAATTCGGTGTTTTGCAATTCTCAGAGTGCTTCTAAATAATGGATGTCACTTCTGTGCGCTATCATTAGCTACATGGTAATATTTAAATAATACACACGATTTTATTTATTTTAAACATACAGAAACTGAGACCAGATTTACACAGAGATCTTAGTGAAGACTAGGTTGTTATGACCATAATATGTAATGATTTTAATCTTGCCCAATCCTGGACTAACGAATTCATGAAGCAATCCAATTTATGTATGATGGTGAAAATTAAGCGTCGGTAATGAAAAAGCCGAGTCATTAGCCATCTTAATTATTATTTTTCTGAGAAATTTTTGTAAAAATGCTGACATCAATCTGCAGAAGCGACTAAATCACCATGATTTGTTTTAAAGGGAAGGATCGTCGCATCATCTTAGCATTACGATGGTTCGGGTATGACTAACCAAAATACGTTGGACATGGCTCCAGAAATATCTGGGACTATAGGTCTCATTGCTTGCTGAGTGGGCAATTCGACTCCGAATAAAATGTTTCTGAAGTAAATTCTACGCGCAGCAGGTCTGGCTACTACTGAGATGTGATTAAATAATGACGTTATTCTTATTCAGAACAATTTTTAAAATTTTGAACAAAATTATTTTTGAACATTTTTTACGTTTCTTGATTTTAAATAGTTGGAGAAAAGAAATAAAAGTTCAGAAAGCGAAAAAAGTAACATTGAGATGAATCATAGGAAAATTTTTCACAAAGCAATTCAAAATTGCATCCCGATTCTCAATATTCAGCTGTTCCGCAGAGGATCGCTACAGTATATGGTAAGGCGTCGTTTGTCAAACATTTTAACGGTTTTACCTCTAGACTATAGACTTAGTACTGTATTTAATCAATCAGTTTCAATATTTTTTATTACTGTATTTTGTCTTAGCACGATAACTCTGTTAGTTATATGATGATCGATAATGACCACCACTTTTGGCTGGATCTTGATGTTCTTATGGTTCCTGTGATTATATCTCGTTGAGCTGTACTTTTGGCGCAATAGTGTTATATATATATATATATATATATATATATATATATATATATAATATCCATTGCCTTCAAATATTACACAGTATATTTCTAATTAGGCAGAAAAAACACATTATTAACAAAGTGGATAAAGGCCATTTATTTCGAGATTACTAAACATCGATCTACAATCGTTCATTTATATTCATTCTGGGGTTTCAATTGATTATGCTAGTGGTAACAAATCTGACTCGCTTTTACTTCTATTTCTTGTTTTGGCTGATTGGTAAGTGTGTACGCGTTTGTGTTTGTATGTGTGCCTGTTTGCTTGTAAAGGATAAATGGCCTTTATCCACTTTGTTATTAATGTTTTTTCTTCCTAATTAGAAATATACTGTGTAATATTTGAAGGCAATGGACATAATAAAGATTATCAAAGAGCGGGGTCAGCCTTTTACCCGTAAGGAACTAAACACTTATATTGCAGCCAACTGTACGTGTGCCAAACTTCTAGAAAGAATTAAGTTCTTCAAATCGTGTTTAGAATCAGATGTTGTTCCAAAACGATTCCTCAAGCAGTGCAGAACAAATAACCAAAAGCCGACGAATAAACTTATAAGTCGCTTATTGCTCAATGGTATCGAGGACAACCAATCCAAACTGCAAGATGCTGAGAGCATCATTCAATCACTGGGTTGTCAAATTGTAAGACTGAACGACGGCGAATACACCGCTTTAACAAAGAAGATAGAAACAATGATGAAAATAACAGCGGACAAAGAAACCAAGGACCTCACGAGAGACCTGGACAAATTTCCTACGCAATCAAAATTTCCTACGAACCCAGACGCTTTTATTCACAATTATTCAAAAGTGATCTTGTCAAAACACCAGAAAGAATTACTCTCCTTAGGAGCAAATTTCTGCGTAGTCAAGAAAACCTAAGTGAACGTGACATTATTGACATTCAGGCTGGAACGGAAAATTTCTACAATGACTTAACGAAAGACACCGCCCCACATGCATTCAATGGACAAGGACTCAAAGCTGAGATAGTTAACGCACTAGAACAACACAAAAAGTATTTCAAAGGCAGCCAGATCACCACAAAAAAACATAAACTAACTCAGAAAACTACAATCAGACAAATACATACGACTTGCTACAGGATCAGGAATTGTTATACTCGAAGCCGACGCTTATAGAAAGTCCATGAACGATATTCTTAATGATCAATCTAAATTCACACAAGACATCAAACAGAAAGATTATTCCACAAATATCGAATCAAGAATTAATGCAATTCTGAAAAAGATGGAAAAACACGTTTAAATATCGATGGCTGATTTCGATATTAGATCAAAACTCATAGAAAACACCCAAAAGGCAAAACCCGTCGGAACAAACACCACAAGATTGTACGGCAAACCAAAAATTCATAAAGCCATGGCAGCCTCAGGGGCTCCCTCGATGCGGCCTATTATGTAAATGATCAACGCTCCACAACATAAACCAGCCAAGTTTCTCTGTAAAATGCTTCAACCAATACGAAGCATCATGAACGCAAACACTATCAAGGACTTCTTCGAGCTAGCAAATGAACTGAAGGGGAAGAACATTATACAGGATAAAATGGTCTCTGGTTAAGACAACGGAGATCTTGTGTGACCTTATTAAAAATGAGTTTCTTGATTTCCCTATAGACATCAATGACATCAAAAACCTCATATTAGCATGTACAAAAAACGTGCAATTTACATTTGAATGGAAATACTATAGTCAGATCAATGGTGTAGCTATGGTAAGCTGCATTTCACTCCTCCTGGCAGATGTATATTGTATCATCTTGAAAAAACGAGCCTAAAATGCGTACTCTACAAAAGGTATGAGATGATATATTGTTGTTCATCCCAGAAGGAACAGACCCTTCCAAAATCATCAAACAAGCGAATGAAGTCGATCCAGACATCAAATTCACTCTCGAAGTAGAGAAAGATGACAGTTTTCCCTTCATTGACATCAAACTCACTCGAGAAGAAACTGGGGATTTGGCACTGGCCATATATAGAATATCCACTTTCACGGGGCAATAAATTCACTACAACAGCAGTGTGCTAAAATCCCACAAAAGAAACTTAGTAAACAACCTAGCAAACAGAATCAGGAAGATCTGCTGTGAACACAAGATTGAGGAAGAACTGGGCTACCTCAGGAAAATTTTGCTAATGAACAACTACTTAGAGCGTTTCATTGATGTCAACATCAGACCACGGCAGATTCGTACTAGAGAGGATACCGGCAAGCAGGTTCTCCTAAACTTACCATTTAGAGGCGACGTACCAGCCTCAATAATTGCACGGCGGCTGAATAGAATAACTAAGGACAACTTACCCAGTGTTAAAGTTAATATGACATTTAGTACACAGAGAATCATGAGGTTGGATGCCAAAGATCAATTGCCAATTCTCTCCAAATCACTCATAGTCTACAAATTCTCATGTATGTGTGGTAGCACATATATCGGACGTACGAAGAAGCAATTGATAAAAAGAATCCAGCAACATTTACCACAGAAATTGATTAACAAAGGCTTGGCGCGTTAGGAAATCTGCTCTTTCCGATCATATATTGGCAACGGGGCACCCAGTCAAATCAACCAATTTCACAATAAAGCAAAATCAGAAAAATTATTATTTATTTATGAAGCCCTTTATATAAAACAACAAGCACCTGACCTAAATATTCAAAAGTCAATGCTGATATTCTAATCGATCTGGCCACGAACGAAATTCAATATTCTACTAGTATCCAGAAGTGTCCAATATAGTTCCTCGACTAGAATCAACAAACATTCAACGGATTGGTATACGGTGACAAAAGTCAAACAGATAGTATCCTTTACAGACTCGGTATATATTATAGTGTGTTAGTGTTGAAGTCGCATTGTTGACTTCGATGATGTTAGTTTACTATTGTAGCATATCTGTCTAGGGATTGTACCTGTCCTATTATTCACACATCTTTGTCCAAATATATAGTGGTTAAAGGGCGTAATACTGGCTCCTACTGATGAGTCGCCAGTAAGCATGAAACGAATGTGTATGAGATTATACTTTCCGTTCATGCTGTCATTGGTTTATCCTTCTGGTCACAACTGAAATAATTTGTTACTAGGTTCACAACACCTAATACATACTTGCATAGATATTAGTTCTTCGCAACAAACAGTATTTAATTATTGATTTTACTTGTTGTTGTCTCCATTAAAATGGCAAATATTAGCCCTGAATATTCCATTCATGGATATCCATGTTGTATTAGCTATTAACAGCTTTCATTTCTGGAAGGAAGGTTTGAAGCGGTTAATTCTGCACGAGGCCTTTGCTGTTGAAAAGAGGCGCCTCGCGATGTTTTAGCTTTGACAAGTCTATTACCTTTTAAATACTGCTTGTAACAGGTGTTCAGAAATTGTTGTAATTCTCAATTTCGGTAAACTATAGCATAAATTGATATCCATCAGGTTGGTACCATGTTCGGACTCGGAAACCATATGTTAGTAACATGTAACTTTTGGTACAATAATGTTGGTATCGGTTACTTACACAATAGCCATAGTTTTAGTATCAATTACAGTCTCGGTATATATATTATATAGTGTGAGTTAGCGTCGAAGTCGCATTGTCGTAGACTCTACATGATGTTAGCTTCACTATTGCAGGTCTACACATTCGTCTAGGAGATTGTCCACCCAAATATATAGTGGTTAAAGGGCGTAATATCGGCTCCTACTGATGAGTCGCCATTAAGCACGAAACGAATGTGCATGAGATTATACTTTCCGTTCATGCTGCCTTTGGTTTTTCCTTCTAGTCCCAACTGAACTAATTTGTTACTAGGTTCGCAACACCTAATACATACTTGAATATGAGCGTTCAACACTGCAATCCACGTTTGCGCTGTAACCATGTGAAGAATAAAAATTTGCGCAACAAGGTAAAACGATAAACTACACTCGGAAAAATGGCACTCGTACACTTAACAACGAATAATGCGCACAAATGGTTAATTCTCAAGACATCAAAACAATAATGACCAGATCTCAGACATCACTTTGCAATACAACGAGAATGACCTTTACATGCAAACAGGCACAAACACAAACACAAACGCATACACACTTACAAATCAGCCAAAAAATAAATTGAAGTAAAAGCGAGTCAGATTTGTTATACTACAATTCACTGAAAACCCTGAATGTATATAAATGAAAGATTGAAGCGATATTTAGTAATCTCGAAATAAATGGCCTTTATCCACTTTGTTATTAATTTTAGAAATATATATATATATGGATTTTAAATAAACATTCGGTTGCCAATTCAAAGTGTGGTCTTGTGGTTGTGTTATTCTGACTCCTTTACAAAAACTACAGCCAGTCACACGGAATAACGTATTTCGACCTTCCATGATCATCATAAGAGTACGATGGCGAACTGATTAACGAGTATCAAACCGCAACTCATCCATGTGGAAAGTAAACTTAGATATGCGGCTCTCATCCCAAGTTGTCTCGCATACATTGTTCTAGACTGGATTAATTGAGGCTTGTTCTCATTCCATCCTGTTACATGCCGATGGGATTAAAAAGTAGAGTTATTACGGTAACTCAAAAAAAGCTAATCGTTTAAATGGAAGTAAAATTTTTAAACGAAGAATTTATATACTGCCATTTTTAGGTATTTCAGCTATATAATTTAATCAGCTGGCAATTTTCTTGAAAATGTGACGTTTAATTGATTGACGTTTTTCTTACATATTCAGAAACTGTTTAGTTTAGTGAGTCGTTTCAAATTCAAAACAAGACTTAAGAAAATTAATGTTATTTCTCCTATGAGATGATAAATCTTTCAAACTCAAATCTCATCCGTTTAAACGGAAATTTTATTTTGTTCTTCTAAAACAAAATTGAACGAAGATATAGACAGGGTGATGAAATAATGGTCTTATTGATTTTAAAATGTGTATGTAGCTCAATCTAGGCTCAGCTGAGAAACCGGGTGATGAGCTGATACTAGAAAAGTATACAAGATAGAAGCCTGTCTTGCATTTTGTAGATAGTATTTTTTCGTCTACTGGTAACAGCTTTTTGATCGTGTGAATTAAAATTTTGCTTTTAAAAATTTTATTTTTGGAAAATTAATTTTATTCTAATTTCAGGTTCCTTGTCCAGTACATTCACCTCAAAACGGGGAATTTCTGGCAATATCATTTATATTGAAGGCGGCAAGAGATAAGCCGAGAGGCTCGCCGATTTGGCTACATTTAGCACGCGAGCTAGTCAATGCTTCGGAGAATACGGGGAAAGCAATAAAAATGAAGAATGACTTGCACAAATCTTGCGAAGAAAACAAAGCGTATGCTGGCTATAGACTGTGGTAGTTGACGAGGCTGATCTAGAATGCACATTATAATTGTATGCTTGATAAACTCATTCTTAATAAAAGGCTTAATTTATTGTGTTTTCCTTTTTTAATATTTTAATTTAGCTCGTAATGCTTGAAATTTCGAAGATATGCAAATTTGGTTGATTTAAATATTTGTTTGTGCGGAAACATAATAGTTCGTCAAATAAGGTACATTTAGGTGCGCAAACTGCTGTTAATCTGAGGGATAGATGTACACAGGTTTATGGCTTGACTGGTCACCGCTGTCTTGTAAAATTATGGCTCTGTCTGATTTGATCAGAAGCATTCTTCGCGCTTTGTGCATATGGCATTCAATTATGCAATCTTAATCAGGTCTGCGGATGAAATAAATAAAAGTATCATTTTATTTAATCACACAATTTATGAGTGACAACTTGGAGTGTGAGTCGCATTTATATTTTGTTTACTATCACATACATTTGGGTTTAGTATTCATATTAAGTCTGCCATGGTGCTTTTATTATTAGCACGAAAGGTCGCATCGCGTCAGTTCGTGTTACTGACGTTAGTTTTACAGTCTCGCGCCATTGGTTAAAGAGCATAGAAGTAGTGCCTATCTTGGCGAATTTTGTCCAGATTTGATCATTTTCTGCTGTTCATCTTATACCATTTTGTAGAATAAATCGTGTAAGAAAATTTTTAAAATACATTTTATCGAATATTATTATTTTATACAGAAATGGACATAATAGGATCCAATAAAAAATTATCATTCTCGAGGACACACTGCTGCTTGACGACCTTCAGGCTCTAGAAAGCTGTGCTGGCAACACTAACAATTGTAAATCTAATATTTGAGTTCCATTCATTGAATTTTTTGAGTAGTGTTTCGACAGTCTCACAGTTATCACTGAAAAAAATATATAGCCAACATAACGGCTGTGTAGTCTCACTTTGTTTAATAAACCAATGTTAAATATTTCCAACATGCACATAAACATACCGGCCATGACAGAGACCAAAGCGGAACCCATCTTTCTGTTTGTATAGTCGACCATTAAATATGAATTGATTATCCGAAAAAAATAAATACAATAATATCTTCACCTGTGTTTCACTAATTTTAAAAGTTTGAGGAATAATCCAGGACATATTGACATACAAACTCAATTGTTTCCTTTACAGGAACATTAGTATATTGTGACCCAACATCAAACAACGTATTCAATGATTTTTAAATTTAAATTTATCTACTTGTGCAACAAATTCAAAGGAATCTTTTAAACTGTACACAGATGGGTGATCCTCCACAGGCTTTAATAGGTTAATCAACCATTTCGTCAATTCATGCGTTTGCATATTTCTCACTGACACAATTTTTCTCAGCAGAATACCATGTGTTTTGATTTTAGTAATGCATACATTCTCGGTATTTGTGTTTCAGTGTGTGTGATCCGTCCGTCTTGATTCTCAGTTTTCTCCGTTTCATTACCATTAAAATCAATTTCAAAATATCGAAAAAAATCAAACAATTGACTTTGGAAACACTATCATTAAAATACATAACAACCAAGCCAGACCCTTTGTCCGGTGAAAGAAAAACACGATTACGGTCCTTGTCCAATTCTCGTAACGTAGACATGTGCGCTATTCTCAACAGAGATTTCATTGACTGTGATCAATTTTGATGTTAGTGGTGAATGTCGACAAGCTTTTCTTTAAACCATCGTTGGCTGTCGTCATTTTTCGCTTTTAATTCCTACAACTGATTGAATGGTTATTAAAACTCTGCGTCCTTTACAATATGATCCTCTTTACCTGGAATTCAAATGTCTTTCCATAAGCGATGCCAATTTCTTCTTTGATAAATTAATCACTAACTTGTTTGTATCGGGCTGTTGATTATGAAGTAAATGATTCAACTCTACAATAGTTGAATGTCTAGTTTTAAAAACTTCACTATGACAAATTTGAAAGCTTGATTTTTGCACAGACGAATTTTATTCAAAACGTTTTAGATTTTCATACTGTGCTCGAAAATTACTTATTTTGCGTTTGAATTTTCTGCATTAGGAAAACTCAATCAATGAAGGTTTTTTCTGTTATGAGGTAAGCCTACATTTTTCAGTTTCATGGCCAAAGATCGTGGGAATTGTAGAGCAATGCAACATTGTCTGTAAAAAACGCCAGATTCCAGTTCCTTTGCTTATTTAAATATGAGTATCAAAATTTTCTTTACCAAGCAAGTGACAACTATGCGACAGTTATGTAAATTTTACATCTTTCTGTCTATTTTTGTGTATTCAATGTATGTGCACTTAGTTTTTCATCTTTGATCGACTATGTGCCTCATTTTACGTTAAAATCTAGTGAGGAGCCATGGTCTTACTTCAGTTTAAAGTACGAATTCCCGTTTTGCGATTCAGTCAGCATTCAACGTTAGGCTTGCCTTTCAACCAATCTCTTTGCAATCGGATATTACCCATCTCCTTCCGAAGAGACCTCATCTGCACCAATGTTTCCAGGTTTAACAAGCTCGTATGCAGATCACTAATTGGTTCTCACTCTATTGAAAATCGAATGCAGTTTCTCGAAAAGGTTAGTTTGTGATACGCATTATTGTTTGCCTATTTTCTGTATCCTTATATTACCAGACATCGAGAACTGATGTTGGTGGTCGTTCTAATAGATGATTTTTGCTTGATGCATGTACATGCTCTTTTATTTTAAATTTTGCAGCCAATTATTTATAATTCCGACGAAGCAAAATATTTTACTCGCATATTTTTAATGTATCGCAGTGGGCAGAATTGACACTGTGCATATCAAGGTTTCACTAATGGAAATATAATTTTAGCTTATTTTAGATAAAATCAATTGAGTTTCGTTTATAATGTATGTAGCTGCATTTGAGCAGAGAAATAGATTTGTATGTTTAAGACAAGGCGATTTAGCCATGTTTTTCAGAACACCTTTCTAATAGTTAACTAGGCTAATTGCAGTCTTGCTAGCATAATAGTTTCGTTTGCCGATATTTTGTCTTATGTTTTCTCGAAACATTTAGTCGTAATTGTTAATTTTTTTCAACTTGATATCTTATGAAAGCAGGCAAGTTGATATTTTCATTGTGTTTGCTAAGGAGGAGCAATCTCCGCATCTCTTCGCAAAGTCGAGTTTAATTTATGCTATTCATCCGTGAAAACCGTGTTTGAAGTAATCAATCATAAGCGAATACGCATAGCCGAACCTGTAACGCGTCAGTTAACAAGGAACAGTATGGATAAACAGGAGTAGGAATTATGAAAACCGGAGTATCATTAACAATTGCATTTAATGCTTACAGGACTTTTGTTTTTAGTACCAGGAACTTCGATTCGGTGAATAAAATTGAGCAAAATAGTGATTGCGGCGTGAATTTTTCCAAAACTATTGGATCAATTTAATAGGGAGTCTAACGTTTAGTACCCATAGGAATTGATCTTGACGGCCTAACGGGCAATGGCTAGTCATAACGGAAACGGTAGCATAAATCTTGGTAATACTATGGGTATTCAGAATCTTACGTAAAGCTTAATTTCAAGCTCAATCTTGTTGCGTAATTTGCTCTTAATGATAATGGAGTAGTGATAGAATGAGAGCAATAATGTCAGACGCGGTAGGTCATCTAAAAAACAGATACTTCGGGCTGATGGTTCTCGTGAGCTTTGAGTGGTAGGCCATATATTGGAAGGAAAATGAATTTATATAATATGTTTTCACGAGAAATTCGCGGCATAATAATGTTATACAGAAAATACCTGGCTGTGAACCCTTTTCATATTTATGCGATTGTGAAGTTAAATTTTTCCTTTGCTGATTTTTTAAATGCTGTTATTGTTAATACAGCTTTTGCGCGTGTTGACCGTGGTATAGACATTTGATCTTACTTATACTGACTTGCTACTGTGCGGATCTAAATTTATGCTGTTAAAATTATATTTCTTCAGTTGGTTCTGAAGCCCAGAGCAAAATTTCCCATTGTCTAACACGCCAAAATAATTATGCGAGTACATTAACAGAAGGCTTTAAATTCGTAGGCGTACATATTTCCGAACTTCGGATAGTCGTATGGGGAAAAATCATTTCTGTTATTGACTCATTGTTGGTTATAACCATATGCACGAACTATATAATTTTCACAGAGATCATTTTTCGCCGTCCCACATCGGTGTCTCCTAACCATATTTATCGTTTCTTAAGTGGTTATTGGAGTGGTATTTTTTCGTCTAACATGACTCAGTGTCTTATGGAGACTTTTTTATGCGAGGCCTCGCCGTTAAGGCTTGTATGTAGTTAATTATGTTAGTGTGCATGTTATCATAATTAGTATAACTACTGCAACATTCAAAGCTAAGGCTTCATTGCGACATAAATATTAAATTATAATGGACTATGGTAATGCTACTATTAGTAACATCAATCAACAGAGAACGAAAAGCAAAAGTTGAAAATAAAAATGATTTAGTATGACTTAGATCTAGTCCACATAAATTTAAAATAATAACGGAATATGATAATACTACTATTAATAACATTAGTCAACATAGAAAGAAAAGCAAGGTGGAAAAATGATTTAGTATGAGTTAGATCTAGTCCAAGTTGACAGATATCTCGACATTGCACAGAATGGGGAACATGGAGAAATTTGCAGAATCCCTTACCTTTTAAAGAAAGATTAAAAGTAAATACTCAACAGTAATACAGATTTCTATTGATTTTACTGGCTCGCATCATAAATAAGACTATACCCTGAGACAAGTAGATGACTATACCAATAATCTGCAACAAGTTCGTCTTTTGCGTACGATTAGATGCCATGTCGTGCAGCGTTTCCAATCAAGATCTATATTAAGAATGTGCAAATCATCCGAGTAGACGAACAGATTTTCTACTGACGGTAGTTTTGCAGTGTTGTTTGACGACGGGCTGAATACAATGGGATTGGTGTTTTCTTCAAGCACACAAATTTGATTTAAATTACTTTTTCACTCACCAAGTGTTTAGGTAAAATAAACGAATTAACGTACAACTTATAACCAGTACAGGTTCTGTTAGTGGTTGTCCACCATCCTTTTTTGTTTACTTGTAATCGATGCACATGAGCAATACTCATCCACATATTTAGGATGCAGGCGGTGAAGTTCTCCCGCGCAGTAAACTAGTTAATCTTGACTATACAAACGATAGCGTACCATTATTCGACAAAAGAGATGAAGCTCAGGCCACCTTGAATAGATTAGCAGGCGTTGTTACGACTGTCGGTATGAAATTAGGACTCTCTAAATACATACTTTTAAAGGATCACCTAACACTCACTCCAACTCTGCGATTGCAGAATGTAGATCTAGAGATATTTAACACGTTTAAATATCTTGGGAGCTCTTTCGTTAACCTAGACAATATATCTGACGAGTTGAGAATGAGAATTGCGAAATCTTGTGTAGCCTTCTCGAACTTTCGTCATTTATGTATAAACACGAATATTTCACTCTGCCTTAAAGGTCGTGTTAACAATGCATCTGTACGAGCAGTTACATGGCAGTGAAACATTAGTCACTTTTGGCTTTTCTACGGATGGGCATGGTGATGATGATAATGATGATGTTGATGGTGGTGGATAGAACCTCAATTACTAACTTATAATACTATATCGCCTGCTTAATTAAGATCAAATAATCTACCGCTCTGAGTATCTTTTACAACTGCATTGTTGACGATTGGATTGGTATAGTTATTAATAGCATATATTACCAAATTGATTGAAAGTTAAGAAAGTAGACATCTTTGTTGAACTTGAATTGAATTTTGCTTTGAATAACAAAGCATCTTTCGGCAGCGCACACATTGGTGTGTTGTTCTTTGTGCTTTCTTTGTTAACATTTGTGTGACTATTGATCGAGCTCTGAGGATGATCCATGGAACTAGAAATGGAAACGCATGCACAACGCGAAAGGGCTTCGATGAAAATACGATAAAAATGTAACATTCTTGTTAAACCCCATTGCTGGTTGCAAAGAAAATGGTGACGTCAGTTGAAGTTTTTGTGTTTTTGTGTGTGTATTTTTGCATTGATAAGCGCATTTATGAATGGATGGATAAACTTTTGTATTCATGTGTAAATTTATGCCTGTCATCTATGTTTTACGTGTTTAAAGATAGAAATTTATGAAATTGTGAACGTTCCAACTTCTATGAATCTCGGGTCTTTAGATGATTATTGTTTTTTCGTACATATTTAAATTCTTTGGATATGTATTTAAAAATTATTCGTTCACATTTTAACTTTTATTCCCACTGATTATCTGTATACTGAAAGGTAATTTTCAATTTTTCTTTATTGAGAATTTTGCTTTCATTGATACGTTGTATTATTGCATTAATCTGAATTTAAATCATAAATGAACTTTTTTAAATCAAAACACTTTTCTTAAAATATTTCTGTTAAACAGATGCAGTTTGACATTATCAATACTCAAAGTCAGGATTTTAGACGTTTGGCAACTTCGACTCAGCAGAACTTCAACAATATATACATGAATTTGGAGCAATTACGCAATATCGGCATTATTGCGCATATTGATGCTGGAAAAACAACAACCACAGAAAGAATGCTTTATAACTCAGGTTAGTTTTAATAACAGTTAAATAAATCAAGTATGCAGACTGAAAATTAATTCGGAAGTCGTATTTTGTCGTTTTCTTGGCAGACATAAACTGCCATCAATTTTTGTCAATATATTTCTAAAGTTTTTAAATATAGAGATTGGTAATCTTGTCATTGGAACTTTTTGTGTCTGTTTTGTAACGGCAACATTGCACTACAGCCTTTCTGTCCAAAAATAAAATTGGAGCATAAGAAAAATGTTGTTAATGCATTAGAGTGGAATCGTTCATATCAAACAGCAAATAATTATTACTGTGTATTGTTAGATGACGGTACATTAATACCTGCCATATGATTAAATCGACATGTGATATTTGTGATAAATTGGTAAGATAATTTTCCACTTATTGTTGAACGCAATTTCGTAAAATATACGCGATCGTTTTATACAAACTAATTGGTGTTCAAATTATAGCAAATGTTGTCAAAACACGGGAAAGCTGCTACTAGAAAGCTGAAAATCTGGAAACTAGATATTTTATGGACACTCACCTAATCCAGATTTATACAAGGCCAAAACGAAAAGGTGAAAGTATATTCTCGCTTTTGGAATCTTAACGATGGCCTGTAGATTTTTTTATAGAGGAGCGGACATAGAGATATATATACTATTTGAATGAAGAAGTACATCCTTAGCCGGTACTGTCATCAGTGAATTTTAATACGCAAATTACTGTTCCGAGATAATTGATAGCCCTCGTAGGTCGTTAAAATCTTTATTCCTTTGCATTTTCAGGTGCACAGATTGTGTTTGAACTTGATTGTTGGGTTCTCACTTGTCCCGTCACTATGAAGCCGTCCACAATTAGTTTTACTGAAATTATTCGTGAACGAATCTTTTCCAAACGCTTAGTTTATACTAACAAATGTATGAATTTAATGGGTCAGGTGTATATATGAAGATTGAAATCTTGATCAAAGTAATCATTAACATCGCCCGCGCAATTAATGTTCGTTTAATTATACAAACAATTAACTTGTTATGCTTCAGTTAATACGGAGATATTGCTGTATATAGAGGGCCAATTTCGCAATCTTCATTAAAGTAGTCTGCTACTTATTTATTTGTATGCTTACTATTGCTCTTAATGTAGATATAACTCTTACTTATCCTTTATTTAATACGTTTGAATATTTTAAATTATTATTTATATTTATTTTACCTTTTCCATGTAGAAAAATGAAGATAAAAGACCCGATTCTTTCTCATATTCTTCTGAAGTATCTTCAAATAAACATATATATAAATATTGAAAATGCAAACCAAAACAGAAAATTTAAATTTGAAGGGGTGTGAAATACGAAAACAACCAATCAATTCCATGAATCACTTCCAGTTCGAGCTCAACGCCTGAACATGCTTTTTCTGATTTCGCCGATATGGCTGAAATTTATCTACCCGTAGAGCTTAATATGTTGCTAACTCATTTATGTTATTGCATTTGGGGACCTCCTGCGCATCATAGTTCTTGGTTAGAAACCCTTAGCGATATGGCATCGAATCAAGCTCAGTGGCGATCTTGTTGCAGATGTCTAGTAAAATCATCTTCGTAACTTTCTTTTCTTAGTAGGGCAAAGTTAGCTGCGAGGTTTGGTTTGTTTATGACGTGATACAGTGAAATCCGTAAGGAAGCTGTATTGCTGATGTCGCCTTGCCCGAATGCTGACTTGGCCATAATGGTGTTGTGGAGAGGTTTAGTTTGCCTCAGTTCTGTGAGTTATCCTGATAAATTTACTCATAGTAGCAAGGTATTCCTTCTCTCTCTGCCTCTCTCTCTCGTAAATCTCACTAATAATTTGTCTAAATTCACTTATATACATTTTTTCACTCCTTATGGTTATATGGCAGTGAAACTTTAGTCACTTGACTTTTGTGTGGCTGAACATGATGATGATGTATATGAAATGCCACGTAAATAGAGCATACATACGAGTTTTCTTTGCTTTGGTGCAGTTGCAGACGTGTATTCACAATTGGATTTGAAACAGGAGTTTAAGACGCAATGTTCTTTCATTCAAGTAAATAACCGTCTGATCAAAACTTGATCGACTATTGACAGTCGGTGGCGCAGTTGACTGTAACTCTTTTTGTTTTGTCAAAAGAGAAATTAGTATATATTGTTAATTGCCAAACCAAACGATAATGTTGCTGGTACGATTAATTAGGGCCCGGTAGTTGTTAAGCCGAAAATTACTAGATAATGATATTCCGTTTGATATATCGTATACTACCAAGATAATGGTACTGTTTAGTTCATTTATTTATAAAGGCCACTCGTCAAACTGAATGAGTAACCTAGTTTTCTTCCGCAGTGCGGTAGGGTGGCTCAGTGGTTAGAGCACCTGATTTCGAAACAGACGTGCCCAGGTTTGAGCCCTGTCCGCGGCAATTTCCGGCCTGTACATGATGAGTTCCCATTAAAGACGAAACCGGTCTACTGGATGAGTTGACTGTTCTACATTATATAATGCTTAATTTATACTGGCATATGTAAGTAATTAATGGGTCAGGTGCTTATATCAAGACCGCAATCTTGATTATAATAATTATGATGATAATGTTTGCTAAATAAGTCCATCAGTGCAGCAACTTCATTACAAAGACTTTTCTAAATGCATCCAATTTTACGTCTTATTTTGCTAACTACGTGTGCTGGGTTTAAATTTTTTGAACGCCAGGAAGAACACACAAACTTGGTGAGGTTGATCAGGGGAGCACTGTGACAGACTATCTAGCGGAAGAGCGTGAGCGTGGTATTACAATATCGACAGCCGCGGCTACCTTTCGTTGGCGAGGACACTCAGTCAATCTGTTGGACACGCCGGGCCACATCGACTTTAATCTGGAGGTTGAGCGAAGTTTAGCCGTTTTAGATGGTGCTGTCACGATTGTGGACGCTAGTCGAGGAGTAGAAGTACAAACCCAAATGGTCTGGTTAGTTGTGAAATGTCACATGTTTAGCTTATGAACTATTCGAATGCAAAAAATCATTTTTAATATATCTTTGTATCTGTATCTCTACTTTTGTCTATATTCTCTCCATAGATTAAACATCTTTCTGTTCTTTGGATGAACATAGGCTAGATGTATGTTTCTACATTTATATTCATATATTTTGTTATATATGTGTAAGGTATTTAGGTAATAATATTTGTTACGGAGAACTAAAAGATATGGAATTTTGTTTTATGTATTGCGAAAATAATACAAAATTAGTTCAAATAAGACCAAAGTCAGCATGGAATGAAGGTATAATCTCATTTGCGTATTCGTTTCGTGCTTACTGGCGAATCATCAGTAAAAACCGGTACTACGCCTTATACTCACTATATATTTGCCAAGGAATGTGGGACAATAAAACGTTACAATCTCCTATACGGAGGTGTGTACCAACAGTAGCGAAGTTAAGTCTATGTAAAGTTTTCAACAAGGCGACTTCAAAGTCAAATCACTATATATAATACATACCGAGCCTTTAAAGGGACCAACACTTTGGTTGCCTAGTCGGTACATGATACCAGCACAATGGATTGATGATACGCTAAATTTCACCAAAATTGAGAGTTACAACTACTTCTTATCACCTATTATTCCAAGATATTATTAATTTCTGGCCTTGATCGATATCAATTGTCACATTCAGTGTTAATCATGACATAAAATAGTTAAATATACGACGGCTATATAATCTTTCATTCGTAGGCATTGTATATGCTATTACGTATTTGGTATGGTGTACCTACGAAACTTTTTTTAAAAATGGACTAGAAGGATATAACTAATTCAGCAGTAGCAAAAAGTTTAATCCCGTGTAGACATGCGTTTCGTGATTTCGGGCGTCACTTTGATAGGGGAGGGACTGCTCACACTTGCTATATATTTGGTCAAGTTATGTGGGACCTACATCATTGCGTATCTTTTAGTTTTCTCCAACCGATAATAGTTTTACAATATATATTTTATCTAATAATTTCATAATTACCACTAAAATTGAATAAATAATATCGGTGAAGCCTATAGTATAAGACTTTGATGGAATAGAAAGTGTTCAGACTGATTATTTTCAATTTAAAAAAATTATTCCTTAAAAATTCTGTTGTTTTTGCATTTTTCAGGTTTTTAATATATTACTTATTTAGTAAGTTGACTTTAGGTTATTTCGGCATTCATCTGTCTCGCATTTATTGGTCAAATATATTGTGGATATAGAGCGCAGTACCGGCTCCGAGTAATGAGTCGCTAGTTATACAATTAAACAATAATTGATTGCGCGGGTGGTGGTAACAATTATTTAAATCAAGTTTGCGAACTTGAAGTAAACAAAAATCCCATTGTATTTAACCTGTCGTCGAACAACATAGCAAAACTACCGTCAGTCGCATTCACTGACGTGTTACGACCTTCCATGATCATCATCAGAGTACGACGGAAAACTGTCTAGCGAGGATCAAACCGCATTGCATATAGATGGAAAGCAAAAATAGACATGTAGCTCTCCCCTCAAGTAGTCTCGCATACATTGTACTTGACTGGAATTGTCGGCTGCATAATTATATGCAGTCATGAACTTGAACTGATTGCCGCTTTCGCCACAAATAAATATATAGGAGATTTTATTAAACAGTAATTGATTACGCGGGTGGTGGGAGCAATTCTTTCAATCAAGTTTGCGAGCTTGAAGTAAACATCAATCCCATTGTATTTAACCTGTAGTCGAATGGTTGTTGTTCGACGACTGGTTAAATGCAAACTTGATTTAAAGAATTGTTACCTCCACCCGCGCAATCAATTATTGTTTAATTGTATTATCTATATATTTATTTGTGGCCAAAGCTGCAAGCAGCTAATGTTCGTGATTGCATAGCTTTTGTGCCACTGACATTTCCAGTCAAGTACAATATGTGCGAGACTACTAGAGGGAAGAGCTGCATATCTAATTTTGCGTTCAAAATTTATGCAATGTGGTTTGATCGTCGCTAGTCAATTTGCCGTCGTACTCTGATGATGATCATGGAAGGCCGAAACGTGTCAGTGAATGCAACTGGCGGTAGTTTTGCTATGTTGTTCTACCACTAGTTAAATACAATGGGTTTGGTGTTTACTTCAAGCTCGAAAATATGATTTAAAGAGTCGCTAGTAAGCACGAAACACATGTTTACTTGAGATTACACCTTTCGTACATCCTGAATTTGGTTTGTCCTTCTGATTCTGTTTGAAATAATTTGTTAATCGTTACACAATACATAATACACAATTACGTACATTTTATTTGCCTGCGACAATAATTGTATGAATATTATATATTTTATTGAATGATTTCATGTTTACTTTTCCGTATACATCAGAACCTATTTGAACTAGTTTGTTACTAGATGCACAATACCTAATACATATATGTACATATATTATTTATCTGCAATAAATACCATTCAAGTTAAACATTTAACTAAATGGTGTGATGATTGTCACAACATTTGATAACTGATGGCGATCGAGTTTCCGAGTGTATGGATTTTTGTGGAATAGCGAGTTTTCAGAATTGGTTGCAATTTTTAACTTTGGTGAAATTTTAACATATCTTTAAAATCATTTTTTAGTACCATTTACAGGCTCGATATCTCGAATGCCATTGTTTAAGTACACTTTACAGACTCGTTATATATTATATAAAGTTATTAGGCTTTGAAGTAGTATTACCGAAGACTGCATGCATGCAAATTCGTTCAGAGTATTGTAAATTCCATTTGTCCCATATTTCCTCACCAACCATATAGTGGGTATAGGGCGTAGTAACCGCTCCTACTGATGATTTGTCGGTAAACACGAAACGCCTGTGTACATGAGATTAAACCATTAGTTAATACTATATTTGGTCTATACTTCTGTTCATATTTGGTTTATTTTGTTACTAGGTACGAAATACCTTTATACACAATTGCATAAATATTACTTCCTTGCAACAAAGAATATATGACTTATAAATTTAATTGAATGTCTAACTACAACGAAATGTGATAAACGATGTCGTTCGATTTGATTTGTTGGTGTAACAGATATTCAGAATTGGTTTTAAGTTTCAATTTACTACTACCGTGTTGACCATCATCATCATCATCATCATCATCATCATCATCATCATCATCATCATCATCATCATCATCATCATCATCATCATCATCATCATCATCATCATCATCATCATCATCATCATCATCATCATCATCATCATCATCATCATCATCATCATCATCATCATCATCATCATCATCATCATCATCATCATCATCATCATCATCATCATCATCATCATCATCATCATCATCATGTTCATCATGATCATCATCATCATCATCATGTTCATCATTATCATCATCATCATCTTCATTACCATCATAATAAATAACATCATCATCATCATCATCAACGTCATCATCATCATCATCCTCATTACCATCATAATAAATAGCATCATCATCATATTCATCATCATCATCATCATCATCATCATCATCATCATCATCATCATCATCATCATCATCATCATCATCATCATCATCATCATCATCATCATCATCATGTTCATCATTATCATCATCATCATCTTCATTACCATCATCATCATCATCATCATCATCATCATCATCATCATCATCATCATCATGTTCATCATTATAATCATCATCATCTTCATTACCATCATAATAAATAACATCATCATCATCATCATCATCATCCTCATAACCATCATAATAAATAACATCATCACCATCATCATCATCAACATCATCATGTTCATCATCATCATCATCATCATCATCATCATCATCATCATCATCATCATGTTCATCATCATCCTCATTACCATCATAATAAATAACATCATCATCATCATCATCATTTTCATCATCACCATCATCATCAGCATTAACATTCACATCATCATCATCGTTATCATCATCATCCTCGTTACCATCAAAATAAATAACAGCATCACCATGTTCATCATCATCATCATCATCATCATCATCATCATCATCATCATCATCATCATGTTAATTATCATCATCACGGTCATTATCATCATCATCATCATCATCATGTTCATAATTATCTTCATCATCATCATCATCTTCAGCATCATCATCACAATCACCCTCATCATCATCACAATCACCATCATCATCATCACCATTATTGTCGTCATCGTCAGGCCTCATCATCATGACAATCAGGCAATCGAATGACGTGTTAGAAAACTTTGTTTGAGTACACTGAATTTCTTTGTTTCATGTCGCAAGCGAATTCTGCATAGCTTAAATGCACACTGTATATTTCCAGTGCAGCTAGAAGCAAGACGCGTGTGTTGTTTTTTTCGCAGCCGTGCATACTCTCAGTCGCGCATGCGCAAACATAAGACATCTAATTAGACCAAAAGCGCTGTTGAATAAGAATATCAATTATGTTACCATGTGACAGGATAAAAAACAAATTTTCGCAGATGAAAAAATATTTGATTCAAAATTTCTGCTCTTCTATCAAAAAATTGATATATTCGAAATAATTCAAATCGAAATTTGGAGAGAATTTGAAATGAGCAATCGACGAATCATTCACAACAATCACCTAGTGCTCAAACGCTTTGTAATTGCATTCGTATTCTGATTGCAAAAATCATCCTGGAGTTTGGTAATCAACAGCGCCGTATGAAATGTCAACTCAAATTTTTGATTTCATTGAGTCAGTATCTACGATAATAGAGGCTTCTTTCATACGCAAGCATGCTCACACAAACCTAAACAAAACCAACAGAAATATTATAATTAGCTTAAAGCCACAGTTGTAGTAGATTTTCAGCAGCCTTACCATGTGAAGAGTATCATTAATTTTGTCAAATGCAAAATATTTTTTTTATAATGTCAATTGAAGTAGTTAACATGAAAAAAATTTGATATATTGTCAAATATGTTGAATTTTGGATAGATTTTGAAAACAATTAATTCTACCAATCAATAACGTAAATTACCGATGATTAATACCAAATGTCGGTGCATGCTTTTTCTGCTGATAAATTCGAGCTGTAGTTTTTAGATCCACAGCGCCTAATAAATTGTTAACTTATAAATTTAAATGCATTTGGTCTGTTTTTCTATATGTATACGAATCTTCCATACCCATGCATTTCTTCACAATCACATACGCAACTAGAAGGTATGTATTATTTAAATCAAGTTAGCGATCTTGCTACAAACACCGATCCCATTATATGAATTCATTTGTCAGTATAAATTTGTTTTTGTATAATGTAGAAAACGAAATTCATACGGTAGATCGGTTTCGTCAGTATTGGGAACTCATCACAAACTTTGGCATGTATGTTTCGGCCTTTGTGATTCTAGCGTCGAAGAAGGACTGCCACATGTTACAAACTATTTTTAATTAAATACTAGCTGATATATTTTGGCTAAAACGTCTTTAGGTGGAGCCTATATGGCATCTATATAGACATAATTTTCCAACTAGTCACATGACGTAAAGGCTAACTAAAATACATTAATTGATACATGGCTGAAAATACTGTGTTGCGTTTGGTAGACTTACTCCGTGTTTAGAGTCATAAACTGCAAAGCAGATGCTTCCAGATTCGACTCCTGGTCCAATCAATTTCTGAAATGTAGGTGATGAGCTACCAATGAGTTCGAAACAAGTCTACTGCATGAAATGCCTTTTCTACACTATAAAATTCTTAGTTTACACATACAAAATGTAAATACTTGCAATCTTGATTATAGTAAGGACGAAACCGATCTTCCGGACGAACTGCCTTTCCTACAATATAATTTGTTTAGTTTATGCTTATATATATATATATATATATATATATATATATATATATGTTGGAATATGAGTTTATATCAAAATTGCATACTTGATTTAAATCAATGTTATCACCAAATGCGCATACAGTGGTAGTTTAATTAACTTAAGAAATCTTCATAATCATGAATGACGTTCGTATTAAAATATCGGAAAATTAAATGTGGAACAATTAAAATAATTTCTGTTAGAAAAAATAATATTAACTTTTCATTTTCAATTCAAGTGCCTATTAATAAATATTTTTATATATTTTCAGAATATAATGAAGTACAATGTGTAACAGTTAGATACTGTTTGTGTCGGAGAACTAATATATATGCAATTATGTATTAGGTGTTGCGAACCTAGTAACAAATTAGTTCACTTATGACCAGAAGGATAAACCAAAGACAGCATGAACGGAAAGTTTAATCTCGTGCACTCTTTCCGTTCATGCTGTCTTTGGTTTATCCTTCTGGTCACAACTGAACTTATTTGTTACTAGGTTCGCAACACCTAATATATATATATATATATATATATATATATATATATATATATATATATATATATATATACATATAAGTTCTGCGCCACAAACAGTATCTATCTGTTATATTTTGAATTGAATGATGTAATGATTATCGCGAAATGTGATAACTGATATCGATCAAGGACAGAAGGTATGGATTTAATGGTGTAATAGATATTCAGAAATAATTCTAATTCTCAATTTTAGTGAACTAAAACATACATTGAAATCTATCATGTTGCAGTAGAATAACAGTAACATTGTCATGTGGAAGGATAACAACAAATATGGGCACAACCAAAAAATTTTAATTAACATTTCCCACCCATGTACATACAAATTATTAAATGATATATTTTAAAATAATAAAAACTTGAAATATATAGAGAATGTGAAATAGATAAACGACGATTCATTGAAATGCGTGACCCATGAATCAAACCGATTGTGATTGCATTATTTTTCTGCTTGTAATATTCGCGCTGAAACTTTTTAATTCACAGCAACTTATATATTTTTAACTCATTTCTTTAATCGCATTTCGTCAGCGTCTATGTAAAAATTTCTTCTTTACCTATGGATGCTCACACACATAAACACAATTGGTAAGTTTCATTAAAAAAATCCACTGTTGCAGTTAGATATCAATGACATAACTATGTGAAATGCTGAAACAATTTTTTCACCAACACAAAATTCTTATAAATATGTTCTACTCAAGTAAATAAGAAATAATAATTGATATATCCAAAAAATTGAAATATGTAGAATATGTGAAATAAATTATCCACGATTCATTTCTATAAATCACCTAAAACTCAAACCTATTGCAATTGCACTTTTTTTCCTTGCGTAATTCGCACTGCAATTTATTTAAATACAGCGCCTTATAAATTGTTAAATCATATATTTAGTCGCATTCAGTCAGCTTCTTCGAAAACGTCTTGTTTATACCCAAACACAGACAAATAAAATTAGTAGAATTCTTATCAATCATAATTCTCTGTTGCATTGGAATATCTGTAACATAATTATGTTAAAGGATAAAAATATATTCTATCAGGAAAAGTAAATATTTATTTCAAAATTTCTACTCGTATACAAACAAAAGAATTAAATACTGTTTGTTGCGGTGAACTAATATATATACAAGTATATATTCTGTGTTGTACGCCCTTTAACCACTATATTTGTGTGAATAATGCGGGATAATAAGACGCTACAACCTCCTAGATGAATGTGTAAACTTATAGTGGTGAAGCTAACATCATATAAAGTCTACGACAATGCGACTTCAACGCTAACTCACACTTTATAATATATATACCGAGTCTGCAAAGGATACTAACACTATGGCTATTGTGTTTGTAACCGATATCAACATTTTAGTACCAAAAATGTACATAGTACTAACACTATGGTTTCCGAGCTGGTACATGGTACCAATATGATGGATATCAATGTTTGCTATAGTTCACCGAAATTGAGAATTAAAACAGTTTCTGAACACCTGTTACTTTAGTAAATCCATACACCCTGGCCTTGATCAATATCAGTTATCACATTTCGCAGTATGCATGACGTCATTGAATTAAATATTTAACTGTTAAATATTGTTTGTTGGGGAGAACTAATATATATTAAAGTATGTATTAGGTGTTGCGAACCTAGTAACAAATTAGTTCAGTTGTGATCAGAAGGATAAACCAAAGACAGCATGAACGGATAGCATAATTTCCTGCACATTCGTTTCGTGCTTACTGGCGACTCATCAGTAGGAGCCGGTATTACGCCCTTTAACCACTATATATTTGGGTGAGGAATGTGAGATATAGTCCTATTATAATATTCAAGTCAAGTGCCTAAAATGATAAAAGATTGTTTCTTTACAAAAATAAAAAAAAAGATATAAGTAGATCGTGTGAAAATATATTAACTGAATAATCATTTATATGAATCATCTAGGATACATGGCCAATATCATTGCAGTCTATTTCTGCTAGTATAAATCGGTCAGCATTGTGCTATAGCGCAGCGCCTTATAATTTGCTAACACACATATTTTTGAAATTAAGTCGGAATCTTTGAATAGATAAAAATATTCTAATGCATACTTTCTAACGAACATACAGATGGGAGAAATGTGGTACATTACGTAAGATGCTTAGTTAATATGCTTTACTTTTGTACGTCAGAAGCGCTTTTAACTTTTACTTTGTTAGGCGGAAGATATGCTTAATTTTGTATGAAGTGTTTGGGTTGATTGTATTCTTTAATGTTCCTAAACATGTATCCGTATTTGTACACCTTTTTAAACAATCGACTCATTCAATTGCTCAGGTTAACATTTAGTCAATGAATAGAATTTTCTTTTCTTAAGCTTATCTTTAAAATGTAGGATTTCCAACTTGTCCTTTCTTAGAACAGCTATTAATAAATTCAGAAGCATCAAATAATTGTTTTAATGAAAAAGTTATGTAGACAAGTTAGGATTATTCAGGATGAATGTTGGGTGGGTTTTGATAGATTGTTTTACAGCTGACGATACTTTATAAACGCTTTTAACTGTTATTTTAGTACAAATTTGAGCCCTGATGTGGAGTTGGTAAATAATCAACAAAGTCACCAAAAAAATAAGTCCGTCTTCATTGATTGGAAATTTAAAATACGGATCTAACATTTCTGGTGAAAAATAGAATCAAGACGTTGTTTTCTCCAAATCCTCAAGCACAGTGCCGCGTTCCTGTGCTGTTCATTTCGGACATGACTTCTAACTTTTGGTACTGGCACTTCCGAGATCGCACATATTGATGATACAATTTTATGACATTGGCAAATTTTCAATTTTTAAATCACAATTGACTGATGGATTTTATAGTGTATGTGTTGTACATTTGTCGAAACTCGATAGATGTTTTTTTATATATAATTTGGTACTAAAGGAGAGCCCTGATGTTACCACCAAATAACATATAAAAATAATATACCAAGTTTCGTCAGCAGTACAAAACAAGTACAATAAAAACCCCACGATCATTCATCGTGATTTGAAGATTGAAAAGTTACTAACATCAGAATATTTCATCATTATGGTAGTATTAATTTAAGTTTTTTCAATTATCCGTAAAATATTTCTTAGTGGATTTGATCCAATAAAAGTATATACTAATATTACGTATGCTCTTGTTTGCTTTGATTAAACTTTCAAGCATTGTTCCTAAAAAAGTTTAAATATATAATTGCCAAGCTGACTTAAAATTACGTTCCTCTATTACGAAAATCAATATTATAAATTCATCCAAATATGTGAATCATTTTATTTCAGCTGTAAAACACAAAAAAACATCAGACAGTGTAATACAGCGCTTTGGCTTCAGATTTCAAATTATTTAATTGAGAAATAAAAATAAGGAAACAATTTGGTCTATATTGGCAAGCACTACACAGAAATATTAGTCAAAATGGTTCAAAATGACCTGGAGTAATGCTATTGTAAAAACTTCAGGTAGTACACAAATAGGAAATAGGAAACTATGTACAGACACCATGCTGTATTGAAAAATGGAAAGCGCTGTTTTCGTCTGTCCTACTGGTCGCCCGTTAAGATATGTTTAATTTTGGATGAAAATGCAACATAATTGTTGTTTTAATACAACAAGTCGGCGTGTACTTTGAATAAATTTAACTAAACCATTTACTGATTTTGCATAAATATAACCGATCAACGGCAGAGAATGAGTTAAAGATAACTTTGCTGCCAGATGTTTTGGTATTTCGTCTTTTACACGTTGAACAGTATTTTTAACTATGTATTTAATCAAAATAAATTCACTTGTTTTAATTTGCTGTGCTGACATTCAAGACGAGCTTTAATAGATAATTACGTGTATGTATAGCAATGGAAGGTGATGGGTAAACGTTTAAGATATAGATATTACGCACAGCATTCAATTTAGTCTGAAAGAAATTGAACGATCAAATGCGCAACGTCTTTTTCGAATAATTTAAGTAAAACGTTTTCCTGTCAAGTGGCATGAATTGTTGAAATATTGCGTTGATAAAGTTTGATTGTGAGAGAATGATCTACACAATATACAATCAGTTCTATTGTTAAGCTATTCATTTTCTCTTCTCAATCATTAGCATTTGTAAAAAGAATATTGTGATGCTATTTATTAGATTTATAAAGGAAATCTTCAGCATAAAACAGCTTTCGCATGTTACAATTTTAGTATCGTCAAAGCGATTGTAAATTTTCACTTCGTTCCACAGCTTTTAAATCTCTCATTTAAAAATAATTAGAACTATAAACAAAATCGGATTCAATTCAGATCCTATCACTGTACCATCTCTTTCCCTGTATATTTGGATATTGAAATTATGTTTATTATAACATCAATACAAGTACAGTGTTCTTTATATGTCAAAGTCAATTAATCGTTTCTATCACATTTTTCTTAATGAGCAAGCCTTATACAACATTCAATTGCACGAAAACTTTCAATAGATTACAATTATCTCCAACTATTACATAGTAAACGATTTTATTACAAATTCTTTTTGTGGAGAACTCACAGATATGAAATTTCGTACAAGGTATTGCATAACTAGTAAAACATTAGTTCTAAATTTTCTGAATAAGAGGCAACAGTCAGCATAAACACAATAAATAATCTCCTTATAATATGAATTTCGTGTTTTCTGACGACTCATTAATAGAGCTAGCAAAACACTAAAAATCAGATTTTAATAGATTTTCCAACCGTTTGCCTAATCCATGCGTTCGCAAATTTGTAATTGGAATTTTAGGACTCAGAGTCAAAAATTTCATTTTGCATCTTACATAAAGCATCGTGTCTACCTGAAACATCAGAAACCGCCTTCAACGCTTCACGCAATGCTTCACCTCATGGTTTAATTACATCTTGTGGAACAGAAATCAAACAATGTACTTTAGATATTTGACGACGAAGCGTGACTTTTTGTCTGATATTTTGATTACAAGACGTCGAACCAACAACATTTCTCGTTAAGCTGTTAAGTGTGCTGCACTCGAAAGAGATTCCGTTGAATGTGACATATATGCATATCGCTGGGAAAATGTCAAATATCTTGAAAATACAGTTTTGTTGTGTTTTTCAAATAGAAAAATGTATTGAAATGTAAATTATCCTTTGCTTGTGATAATTTCAAATCACCATTGCTAGAAAAAGTAATTTCGTTTTCATACGCGAGAGTTTCAATCTCTAACTTAGTTTGTTCCTTTTCGATAAAAATATGACGCAATTCAAACTAGAGGGCGGTTTGTTGTGAGGAGAAAGCTTCCGTTTGGTAGTTTCTGTCCTTTTTTAAGTATTAGAATAAGTAAAAATTCTCTATTATTTTATTTTCGCACAATGTATAAGTTGACTCAGAACACCGGAGATATCAATAGATGTGCTCCGGTAACAATTATTTTCACAGCAAAATTTAATTCTTAAAAAGCACAAGGCACTGGCTGATTTTCTCATTACCTGGTCAATCTAAACACTTCGATCTCGACATAAAAATAATGGTCTACGCATTGAAAAATATATTTTTTGTACCGGAGTTATTTTTGATAAAATGTACCCTTAAAAATTCCACACAAATCTTGATTGACAAAATTTTACTGAAATCTGCATCCAAAGTTATCTGCTGACTGTTTTGTGCCAGTAGTAAAAATTGTACAGGACGATACAAAAAACGATTACATTCAATCAAGTTTGTGAACATATCGATTGGGTGCATGAATAAAATAAAAAATGTTGCGCGTGTATCCAAGTTTGTGATATCATGCAAATAGTGCAAATGACAGTGCTTTTCAATTATTAATTAGGCAAGGTGTGGGAACACTTCCCATTTCTATGCTATTTATATAAATGGCACTTGAAGAGTTCTGTCTGAATTTTTTTTGATTTACCGGCATAAACCTTGGGCCTTTGTACAACCTTAAAGAATAATTTAATGTTTTTTCATCTTTTTCATTATTCTCAAATTATATTACTACGTATAATTTTCTAGTCAAAAAAGTCAAATGCTTTTATTTCTTATGTAAATAAATTTATAATATTTAGAGAAAGCGCATCTTTACATCAGATGTGATTTTTTAGTTCATTCCAGAGAAACATTACTTCAATAATCATCCCTAGATATAGTATTTTTATTTATTTTATTCAACGAAACATAACATTTTGAATTACATGAATGTTATTGGATTGTTCTTCATTTAAGATTTAGATAATGATAGCGATTTAATAACCCATTAAATTGAGTACACAAATGAATTGTTATAAGGAGTATTATTAATGTAATTTTAACTTCTGCGTGCTCAGAAATTTATCAATACAAATTATTATCTTGATTTCAATGAGTATCCAACTGAATTAAAATGAACAATAATTCACCATTTATAAAATGTTTCCTGTTTAAACGTTGTTATATGAATTTTGCTTTTGAATCGAATTTTTATATATGCTGCCTAGACCTTTACAAATGAAGGCAGAACGCATGTGGGACATTCAAAGAGGATTATTAAAATAGAATTGCAAACAAGTTCAGAAACAGCATAGAAAGTGCCATTCGATATAGGTTAATACAATAGAGTTCCACATAAATTTTCTAATTTTATATAAATTTCAGTAAAGCTTATTACACTAAAACCTATTTACAACGGTACTTATTTAAACAAAGCATGTAATTTTAAATTTAATGGTGTTCAAATGTGAGATAAATATTCTTTTTTTTACATGAAATGTTCCTTATTTTTGTGGCAATGATGATTTAACAATCTTTATTATATATCATGCTACTAATATATATAAGTAGACGCTAGGAAATAGTTATATTGCATACAGTCAATCTGTAAAAGTACGAATACAGTTGGATGTGAAGACTGTTTCGTTCATTTGAATTTGACGTCCAAAAATCGTTCTATGCCGGGACGACTGGAAGGTCTATAATGAAGAAGTAGAACATAACTTTAGCTGAAAAGATGTCAACGACTATCTGAATTCAGAAACCTATTGCAGTTTGTACGAATATATTATAGTAAATTGAGCGTTCCATCGAAGGAAAAAATATGTTATGCTGAATTCTTTCAACAAAAATGCAAATAATTGAAAAATCTAATTATCTAAACAATATCTGATCAAGTGAGTAGTGATTAAAATTTGATAATCAAGCTTGAAAACTTGAGATAAGCACCAATCATATATGATTTAGCCTGTCTTAAAATCTAGCGAAGCCAAATATGATTGATGTTTATGTTACATTGGCAAAGTTTAATTTAATATGGTTTTTTATTTTTAAAACAGGGTAAGCAAACTCTGAATTTTATTCATCAAATCCACAAATTAATTTCAAAAGCCGAACAAACAAACATTAAATAGCCTTCATGCAAGTGTCAAAATATGTAGACCCATCTGGCATTAAACTGGTGCTGTCCCTTAGCCGTTCGCCCGTAAAGCAGTATTATTGTAAAATAAATTACTGGTTGGAGAAAAAGCATGCTTAATTTATATTCTGATATTATAAAGACGCAAACAATAACTAACATTTCCTTGTTCATTTAAACAACAGAAGGACTGTAAATAATAACAACTCCATATTATTTTTTGTATAAAAGATTCGCAGAATTTAAGAACTGCAGCCAGTCGTCATAATTGCTATTTTAATAAGCACCACATATTCTTTACGATTGACTTGTGTTATTCAATTTTCTTGGTATTCTTCAACAAAATAAAATGTTTAACTATTACAAGTTGTCAAAAGGAAACATGCATATTTGTTATTGGTATGCTTTAATTAGTAAGTAGCCTGATCTTATATTAAACAAGACATAGGAAAATGGTTTAAAATGGCTGACCTATTCAATTCCAACTTTACGGCCTAAAAATTTATTTTCCAACGGTTTAAATTTTCCCATCTGAATAATTGACCAAAAAACAGGGTCGACTGAAATATGCAAACATGTGGACGATTTATTCGAATTACATTCTGTTAAAACAGAAAGTTTTTGATTAAATGAATATCACCAACTGAAACAATATATAATTAAACGAACATTGGTTGCGCGGGTGGTGATAACAATTATTATAATCAAGGTTGCGGTCTTGATATAAACACCTGACCCATTAATTACTTACATATGTCAGTATAAACCAAGAATTGTATAGTGTAGAAAAGGCAATTCATCCAGTAGCCCGGTAAGGACGTAACCGGTCTACTGGATGAACTGCCTTTTCTACAGTACTGGCCAGAATTCTTAGTTTATACTGACATATGTAAGTAATTAATGGGTCAGGTGTTTATATCAAGACCGCAATCTTGATTATAATAACTGAAACAATAGTTAGCAAAATATAAAGTACATTCGTGGGCTAATATTTTTTGTATAATTGCAGAATGACGCGAGGAAAATAGACATGCAAAATCTGTCTAAAATTCAATGATTTATTTGTTTGAATCAAATTATCTCGGTAATGCAATTAGAACAATGTAAAGCGTGTAAAGTTGAATTTATCCAGGTGTTCAAATCAAGATTGCAAACTTTATTATGGTAATTTATATAACAGACTGCGTAACCAATGTTCGTATAATTATATCAATATGCCTTTCAATACCACCTCCCAATGTACTGTAGTGTCTGTTAAATAATGACAGATTTCGTTATGGTTAGTTGGAACTTTGGGTCTTAATGGATGCCATATGAGCTCCACCTAAAAGAAAAATTGTAATTGAGTTGAATTAGCTAGTAAATAACTGGAAATTATTCGCAGTGTGCGGAAAATTTTGGCCGCTACATGATGAGTTCCCAACAAGGATGAAACCGGTCTACTGGAAAAATTTACTTTTCTACCCTATGCGATACTTAGTTAGTACTGACTAATGTATGTACTTAATGGGTTAGATTTTTAAATGAAGTTCGCAACCTTGATTTTTTTAATTTTTATCTCCGCCCGCGCAACCAATAATTATCAAAGTAAATGCCAGACTGTATATGAATGAAAGATGGTGAATAGTACTGAGTATTCTCTACTTAAAACGGCTATTTTCCACTTTATTATAATCAAGGTTGCGATCTTGATACAAGCACCTGACCCATTAATTACTTACATATGTCAGTATAAACTAAGAATTATATAGTATAGAAAGGTAATTCATCCAGTAGACCGCTTTCGGCCTTATTGGGAACTCATCATGTATTGGCCAGAATTTGCCGCGGCCAGAGGTCGAACCTAGGCACGTCTGCTTTGGAATCTGGTGCGCTAACCACTGAGCCAACCTACCGCACCTTACCCTACACACAATTTTCAGTTATACATTAACTAATATAGCTTGGTTAGTCTGTTTTTCCTTTAGTGAATTGCCTTTTCTACACTATACAATTCTTAGTTTATACTGACATATGTAATAAATTAATGGGTAAGGTGTTTATATCAAGATCGCAGCCTTGATTATAATAATTGTTATCACCACCCACGCAACCAATGTTCGATTTATCCTCCAATTTTTTATTAAATGTATTTTCTCTTTTTTATAAGAAATATGCAATGAACATTATATATATATATATATATATATATATATATATATATATATATATATATATAGATGCAACTGACATAGTTGCACAGTGCGGTATATATCACGGACTAGCGAAGTACAGATTTTCTTTGAAACAAATATCGAAAGAAATAAGTACACATAGAAGAGGCTGCTATGTACGTATGCAGACGTTTATGCATGCCTCAACTTGTTAGTTTTCCGCTTTCTGTTTTTTGTTGATATTTTATCTTTACGAATACGACATTATCACACTAGATTTCGAAAACAAATAACCAAAATATGCCACAGATATTAGAGCGCAATTGAGATCTGGCCAATTAATGGACTCTAAAAATTTTATATTATTTTACTGTTTTATAATAAATTTATGCTGCCATACAGAATTAATTCTCAATATAAATTACAGTTTATTGTAAATATTAAATGACCTTTTTAATTGTATATTGCTGATATCAAAGTAAACTTAAATGAATGCGCTTATAATGGAAGCGGATATTTTATAATTAACCATGTAATAAAATTACAACCTAGCTAAATTTATCGTACATTTCATAACTAAAGCTTATTTTGCTCTAGATTTATATGCTTTTAGTTCATTTTTCACCACAAGTTTTTGAAAATGAATTTAGAATCGTGTAGGTATGTGAGAAAAACCAACAGTTTACCGTGAGTTGCAGCTGATATAATTTGGCATATACACAGAAAGATCGATAAATTCTCACGATTAGTTATCGGGAGGGTCATATGTCAGTTTATTCTAAGAATGTTTTAAAAATTCCCCATTATTTAAGCATTAAACAGATTCAACATAAAGTTTAACATTTTATTTCAAAAGTGATTTAATTTAAATTTAACAATTTATAAATATAAAATAAAATTTATAAGATTTGCACGGCAAATAGTGGCCAGTACGTGATGAGTTCAAAATAAGGACGAAACCGGTCTTCTGAATGACTGGCCGTTTCTATAAATTCTTAGTTTATACTGAAAAATGTATTTACTTAAATGGTCAGGTGTTTATATCAAGATTGTAACCTTGGAACGATTGTTATTACCACCCGCGCAATCAATTTTCGTTTAATTATACCAATATCATTATTAATATTTCTACTTTCCCTACTACTACTAATACAACTATTACTATAAATAATAAAACTGCTACAACTGCAAATACTATAATTACTACTGCGTATATTACTGCCGCTTCTACAACAACGACGACTACTACTATTAATATTACTACTTCAACAACTAATGCAACAAATGCTACTACTATTACCACTAAGTAAAATTTAAATTACCTCTTCGATAATCAGGACTATTAATACAATTACAACGACTACTACAACTTATACCAATATCCCTACTACTACTATTATTATTGTTACTACTAGTACTAATATTACTACTACTGCAAACCAAAGAAGGCAAGATCAAAAGGTGTTATCTCATATACAAATTTGTGTCATATTTTCCAGCGACTCATCAGTAGGAGGCCGTCTTACGCCCTATAGTCGCTTGGGACAGTTTGACTGTACATTAAGTAAGTAAAAAACGCATGTATACGTAAGATTGCAACTTTTGTTCAAACAAACTTTATTTTACCTTTCTCGTCCTATTTGAATTAATTGGTCTCGAGGTGCGCAATGCGTTATAAAACTGCCTTGAATAATTTTTACTCATGCCTACCTGTTTCTTATGGTGTCGGGAATTTCGATGAAATTGTGTCCGTGATCTACTGCTACACAGACAATCAATTAATATTTGTTTGAGAAGTGTGTTTAATCACACGAATTAATGCAGAATTTAAAAATAACGTGTTTTATTCAATATTCAGGAACTACGCATTTAGATTTAGTATGTGACACAAAAAGCTACACGCGTATAACACGACGTATTTTTTGATTTTCAACTGCGACTATTTCATACAGAATAATAGAAATTTCTGTTAGACAAAGTTTTTTAGAATCCCCAGTATATTTCTACATTTTCAATTTTATTTCAATATAATAAAATGCCACAATCTAATATGTGGTTAGTTTAAATTTGACAAATTTGAGTATTTCACTCATAAGATCAAACATCCATTTCTTCGTCTAAAAAATAACGAAAAATATTTAAATGATTATTTTTTTTAAACATAAGCTCATAAGAAGACTTTCTTAAATTTATTACATTTCAAGACTACGCAAATTGTAACTATTTTATAATCTATGACCTGAATCAACAAATGAATATTGGGTTATTTCTATATTTGAAATTTTTTATAATAAGAACTTCCAATGCAGACATAAATTAAAGAGGAATTACCAATTATTAAAAATATTTCAGATTTATATCGTCTATAATTTATTCTAATTTGGGATAGACAAAGTGTAAATTAAATTACTTTTTCGCAATGTCATAAGCAGGTTCTCGTAATTTAATAATGATCTAAATTAATAATTCATTTCAGTAGAAGCAAAAACTGGGTTCATCTTTAATATCTATTAAGGTCAGAGTATATTCATTTTTCGGAATAACAGCTGTTCCGAAATAGTTTCAAATCTTAAATTTGTTGACGTCTAGCATACATTTCGTTGGTACCATGTACATTATCGGAAACCATAGTGATGGTATCAGGTAATGATTAAATAGCCTTAGTTTTGGTGCAATTTACAGGCTCAGTATATATAATATATATTGTGGAATGCTTTGAAATCACATCGTTGAAGACTTTACTTGAAGTTAGCTCTACTACTGCAGGTTTACAAATTTATATAGGAGATTGTACCGTTCAATTGTCTCACATTCCTCGCCCAAATATATAGTGTGTAAATGACGTAATAACGGCACCAAATGATGAGTCGCCGGTAAGCAAAAACAAATGTGCACATGAGAGTAGAATTTCCGTTAATGCTGACTTTTGTTCATCCTACTGATCGTATTTGAAATTATTTGTTACTAGGTGCGCAGCACCTAACAAAGAATTGCATAAATGGTAGGTTTTCGCAGCAAACAATAATTAACATATAATCACTAGACTAGTGTCGAAATATATTGATTCGGCTGGTGAACGCAATTGCGTCAGATTAAGTTATATACTTTTCTGTATTCTATAAAACGCTGTCACCAATTTTCCTTTGCCTTTAATTTCGAAGCAAACGAGCACGTTTTTCAAACACTGATTTTTTGGAAATTTTTTAATTTTATCCAGGCTGAACGTTGGAATTCAAATGTTAGATATTTTTATAGCTGTCTTGCTATGACCTGTAATTGAAATCATGCCATTGCTCACGAAACTATGTGCAGATAGACAGATAAAAGTAGATAAATATTTGTGCTATTATAGATTTGACTCGCATTACTAAACGTAAGCAAAATATGCCTTTTGGGATAAATATCTGTATGTGAAACAATTTTCTGCGGCTGAAATATAATTTGTTTGTGACGAAATTCCTTATAAAATTTTTAAATGTTTGCTGTTAAACATATTCCAAAATTGTTGTCTATCTACCTCAAAATAAATCATACTTATAGAATAAGTTTCATAACAAATAGGATAAATTTATATTTATTTTATTTTATTGTCTAAAATTAATACTATACATTGATATACGAATAGGAAGCAGCCAAGTTATGCGGAGAAGATAAAATACGGTATGATGTAAAGATGGATTCTGCCAGTTTTCCCACAGTAGCATATTTACCGCGACTGACCAATACGTATGAAGCCAGCTGGTTCCGATCCTGGCTTCAAGCGCCTACAACAGCACATGGAGCTGGACTAAGGGATTTATCAGAGGTGTGGCTTGGCCTCAGTGTTCCCCATTGCCCTTCATGTTATTACGTAAGTTCAGCTGAAAAGTGTGTTTTAAATTGACGAACGAAATTTCCACATTATAAAATATATCAAATATATTGTGCGTTTGGAAAATTTTCACCTTCTTTTATAAATATATACAAATATATTTATATTGACATTCACTTAATCAAAAGTAAGCCTGAAATATACATTTATGTGCACGTGAAAAACCAATAACCAGAAATTTCAATGGCTTCATTTTATTGGTAATTAAGCAGAACCTAATATGCATAACAGAATGTTTATGCAGACATATAATTCAGCTAGAACAAAAGTCTATATTGTAGAATAGCCATTTAAAATTTACATGAATCCTGAAGTAATGTGAGTTCTAAATACCTATTGTATTAAACAAATTTCAATCTCATGACAAAGATCTACTAACTAACAGCAAAAGCAAACGACCGTAGATCTGCTTATGGGTATATATTGGGAAATGTTGAAATTTGCACTAGCAAAATCAAATGACCAATGAAAATATTTTTTCTCTGCGTTGAAATTTCGTTCGCTCATGTAGGAAAAAATTGGTTTGACGTGGCGAATTATGAATAAATGAAGAATGCCTATTCGCGCATTCAATGCACTACAATCTATAAAGCAATGTATAAAAAAGTTCAATGAAGTATACTTTTCTGGGTTACTACGAGAACATTTTTCAGAAACATGATTTTGATTTACGAAATCACTCTGGCCACAATACTCTGAAATCGATCGACATTAGTTGTCAGTTAAGTGACATCTTATGTTGATTTGTAGCCATAATGCGCCAGAAAACTCATATCAATGAAAATGCTCTTCTTTATCAGCATAAACTGCATTCCCTGATGCGCAATGCCGTACCAATTATTTTTCGACGTGTTCTGTGCATAGAAAACCTAAATAAATTTAAATTCAAAGAATTTAAATTTATCTAACTCTTTGCAAAAATATGTGGCATCCATTTTAAAATTAGACAAACATGATTTTTGTTATTATTCATTGTCCGCAAAATAAAATTACTTTATCCAACCTATCAGAACCTATTCAGTGGTTTTGAAAAATTTGCACAACAGGTCTGCACTACTGAAAATATACAAACGACAATTTGTCATTCTAATTAATTGCGCCATTTAAAGCTAATTAGATTAACGTGATTAATGTAATTTAAACCGGTTTGTTGAAAATGAAAATACAATTCAAACTAACGTCTAATTCTGTTTAATAATGATTGATGGCACAATTTATAACCCAATTACACCATGGCCCTTTTATTTCTAACAACAGAAATTGCATAAATTTGTGTCTATTTATTAGACTTATAAATGTTGTATCTAAGATGAGTTCTGTTATTTTACTTGAAGAAACGTAGGGAAAATTAATTTCGAATACTAAATTGCCTCTAATAAATAATTTATAAACTTTGTCACGTTTTCGCCTTATATTTTTTGATAGCCAACGATATCTCATACATAAACAAGTTATTTTTGCTATCTGCCAAATGCATTCGAAGCTTAATTAATATAAAGTTCTAAAGACGAACATTGATGTAGCACCTTTAAAGCTTATTTGTGTTATTAAAGTAAAAATAAAGTACAAATACGAAAAATGTTTAACATTACTAAATAACAGATCAAATTTGACTTCTATTTTCGCTCAAACTTTGCATTTCTGACAATGCGCATAGTTAACGGATATCGGACATAAGACTATTAGAAAGCTATAACATGTGTTTTCAAATATGTATTTATTTTAAATATATCGGTTGGGGCATTATGATACGTTGCTAAATAAGTAAAAATTTTTGATTGTTAGAAAAGTGGTTAATAAAGTATTAAAATGGAATAGCTTAAAAGTAAAAACACAAATTCGTATTGTAAAACAAGTGAGTGTGTTCTCACTGGTTATACGACAAATATAGACGCTTAATAAGCATAAAAACGTGAAATCTTTGGTAATTTTTATGTAAACGTTTAACATGTAGGTGCAATGAATGACCTTTTATTCGATATTCAACGTTTGATATGGGACAACATAATAGAAAAGCTTTGCTCGCTAAAATAAGGAGCAAAATTTTAAGCAAAATCAGCAATAAATTTGTTAAATTTTAGCATTAAACTGTTAATAAAATGATATCATATATCTACTGCGTACTAAATTATATTTAATGATAGAGAGAGAGTGTGTGTGAAAAAACGGAAGCCAATCAATTGCAGGCGTCACACCCAGTTCAAGCTTAATACCTGTTTCTTCTGCTTGCATAAATTTGACTGCTCTCAAGTATATTCTAATGAACATATCTTTAATTATAAATTGGAAAGCAAAACAAGATCGAAATGTGTAAAAATAGAAAGAGTGGGAAAAACGGAAACCAATAAATTGCGTGCCTCACATCCAGTTAAAGGGCAATGCCTGAACATGTTTCTTCTGCTTGCATAAATCCGGCTGCCTTCAAGTATCTACTAATGAACATATCCTTAGATAAAAAATTGGAAAGCAAAACAAGATCGAATTATATAAAAATAGAGAGAGTGAAAAACGGAAAACAATCAATTGCATGCGACACATCCAGTTAAAAGGCAATGCCTGAACATGTTTCTTCTGCTTGCATAAATCCGGCTGCCCTCAAGTATCTACTAATGAACATATCTTTATATATAAATTAGAAAGCAAAACAAGATCGAAATGTGTAAAAATTGAGAGAGTGTGAAAAATGGAAACAAATCAATTGCGTGCCTTACATCCAGTTCAAGCTCAATGCCTGAGCATGTTTCTTCTGATTGCATAAATCCGTTGCCTTCAAGTATCTACTAATGAACATATCTTTATATATAAATTGGAAAGCAAAACAAGATAGAAATATGTAAAAATAGAGTGTGAAAAAAAGGGAAACCAATCAATTGCGTGCGTCCCATCCAGTTCAAGCTCAATGCCTGAACATGTATCAACTGCTTGCATAAATCAGACTGCCTTCAAGTATCTACTAATAACATATCTTTATATATAAATTGGAAAGCAAAACAAGATAGAAATATGTAAACATGGAGTGTGAAAAAAGGAAACCAATCAATTGCGTGCGTCACATCCAGTTCAAGCTCAATGCCTGAACATGCTTCTTCTGCTTGAATAAATCTGGCTGCCTTCAAGTATTTACTAATGGACATATCTTTATACATAAATTGGAAAGCAAAACAAGATAGAATTATGTAAACATAGAGAGAGTGAAAAACGGAAACCAATCAATTGCGTGCGTCACATCCAGTTCAAGCTCAATGCCTGAACATGTTTCTTCTGCTTGCATAAATCCGGCTGCCTTCAAGTATCTACTAATGAACATATATTTATATATAAATTGGAAAGCAAAACAAGATAGAAATATGTAAACATAGAGTGTGAAAAAACGGAAACCAATCAATTGCGTGCGTCACATCCAGTTAAGGCATTGAGCTTGACCTGGATGTGACGCACGCAATTGATTGGTTTCTGTTTTTTCAAACTTTCTCTATGTTCTTTAAATCAAGTTTGCGAGCTTGAAGTAAACACCAATCCCATTGTATTTAACCAGTCGTCGAACAACATAACAAGGCTACCGCCAGCCGCAACGCACTGACGCGTGTCGACCTTCCATGATCATCATCAGAGTACGACGGCAAACTGACTATCGAGGATCAAACCGCATTGAATATATATGGAAATCAAATTTAGATATGCGGCTCTCACCTCTAGCAGTCTCTGCATACATTGAACTTGACTGGAAATGTCGGCTGCACAATATCTATGCAGTCACGAACATTAACTGTTTGCAGCTTTCGCCACATATACATATATAGGCAATACAATTTAAACAATAATTGATTGCGCGGGTGGTGGTAACAATTCTTTAAATCAAGTTTGCGAGCTTGAAGTAAACACCAATCCCATTGTATTTAACCAGTCGTCGAACAACATAACAAAACTACCGCCAGCTGCAACGCACTGACGCGTTTCGACCTTCCATGATCATCATCAGAGTACGACGGCAAACTGACTATCGAGGATCAAACCGAATTGAATATATATGGAAATCAAATTTAGATATGCGGCTCTCACCTCTAGCAGTCTCGCATACATTGAACTTGACTGGAAATGTCGGCTGCACAATTTCTATGCAGTCACGAACATTAACTGTTTGCAGCTTTCGCCACATATACATATATAGGCAATACAATTTAAACAATAATTGATTGCGCGGGTGGTGGTAACAATTCTTTAAATCAAGTTTGCGAGCTTGAAGTAAACACCAATCCCATTGTATTTAACCAGTCGTCGAACAACATAACAAAACTACCGCCAGCTGCAACGCACTGACGCGTTTCGACCTTCCATGATCATCATCAGAGTACGAC
>JAQBSW010005346.1:0-58404 GCA_029291075.1 Eudiplozoon nipponicum | reverse complement strand
TGTTCGTTTAATGAGATTATACTTTCCATTCATGCAGTCTTTGGTTTTTCCTTCTGGTCACAACTGAACTAATTTTTTACTAGGTTCGCAACACCTAATACATACTTACTGAAGGAATTGCCTTTCCACACGATACAGTACTTATTTTATACTGACAAATGTATGTACATAATGGGTCAGGTGTTTATATCAAGATCGCAACCTTGATTAAAATGTAATTGTTATCACCGCCCGCACAACCAATATTCGTTTAATTTCCTGTCAAGTAAAACTTATGCAAGACTACTAGAGGTGAGATCTGCTATTAAATTTCCCATAACATATGCATGAATTGCAGTTTGATCATCAGTTAGCCTTCATGCTTTAAAGACGACTGGGGAATGTCGAAACGCGTCAGTAAATACGACCGACGTTAATAGCTTTTATGATGAGCAAATAGTAAGATTAATTTAGGTTGTTGTCTATCTCAGCTCACAAAATTGATTTAAAGAATTTCTATTTCCTTCGTCACAATCAATGATTGTTTAATTGAACATAAGTTTGATTTTGCGAAAGAATGAACTATTTCATTGTACTGCCCACCTATCCCACATGTGTTGATCAAATATATAATGCGTATAAGGCATAGTAACAGCCTCTGTTAATGTGTCACAAGTTAGCACGAAATGCGTGTGCACATGAGATTTTATCTTACGTTAATGCTGACTTTGTTATAGCCTTCCTTTTCAATTTTAAATAATGTTTTGCTAGGTACTCAATACCATATAATAACTTTTATATACATTAGTTGTCCGCAACAAGCAATATATGACTATATTAATGTGCTAAATACGAGCTTTAATTGAATGCTCTGCTTCTAACTAAACATTATCAGCAAATTTAAGTTACTAATAAATATATTTAAGTCTTTTTAGTCTGTGCAGTCAAGAATATTACAAATATTTTACTATTACGTGATTGTTACTATATTCAGGTTTTTCATTTATTGAGGTTAGAAGTGCAATACCAGGCATAATCTTTTTATTAGGTGGTAGAAATACCATAAACAAAAATCCAGCGTTATGACACATCAGCAAGGACCCAATTTATGTGTTTAATTTAGGGCATCCAAACTAACCGCGTGAAGTTGAAAATTATAGTGTAGTATTGCATAATTGTTGACTGTCATAAAATTTGCCAGTCATTCTCAAGTGGACAATTTCAAAACATCATTATGTACAAAACAGGTTAGAATTAAACTTATCCAATTCCATCGACATTGTGTCAAAAATTTGCATATAGCTTATAAACGACAACGCTTATTGGATAATTGAATTATTCTGCATTCGATCATAGAGATATTGCCTGATGAGAAAAGAAAATATTATGAAAGAAAAGATGACTTCTAGTTAGTAAGTGAATAAACGAGCGGGTGAGAGGGTAAGTAAGTAAGCTGATGAGTTTTTGAATGTTAGTGGAAGTGAGTGTAGGTCTGATTATTGATGTTAGAGGATGGGCGAGTGAGTGATTGTTTCATTTGTAGAGTGATTCAATGAATGTCTCCATGAGTGATTGATAAATTTAATCAATTTTTGGTTGATTGAGTGAATAAATAAAATCAGCAAGTGTCAAAATCAGTGAGTTAGTAAATGAGTGAGATATCGATTTGGTGAGTGATTGAGGTGTTGAATGGGTAAGGAATAGTGAGAGTCAGTGATTGCAATATTTAATCGGTGAGTTACTGACTGAATTTGTGAATGATTCAGTGAGAGTATGAGTGATCTTTTCAGTGGGCGAATAATTAAATGAGTTGGTGAGACATTGCGGGATTGAGAGGAGAACCGATTAATTGAATCATTCAGTTAATTCTTGACTGTTTGAGTGAGTATACGAGAATTTAAGTGATTGATATATGCACCTGTAAGTGCACCATCGAAGCAGTTGTTGTATGATCGAGTGACAGACTAAACAAATAATTTAGCGAGAAACTGAGTGACTCAATATGTAAGTGAGCGTGCGAGTATATGTGTTAGAATATAATCAGATCAATTAATAATATTTTGATTGGATGGGTAATTGATTAACAAATTGCACCAACGATTGACAAATTGAGTGAATTAGAGAGTGGGTGGTTGAAGGAAAAAAAACGAATGAGTGAGTAACTTCATTAGTGGGTGAGCGATTTAGTGATTTTGTAAATGATCCAATAAGTGAGTAAAGGATTACGTGATTGGATGAATAAGCTAGTTTAATAGGTGATAAAAGTTAATGAGTTAAGGAGAGATTAGGCAAGTGATTGTATAAGTTAATAGCTAACAGTTTGGGTGGATGCGCGAATAGGTGAATGATCACGTCTGTGTGCATTTGGACGAGTAAAACAATGAGCGATTTACTGATTGAACGTATAAGTGAACAGGTCAACGAGCATAAGAGTGATTTAATGAATGTTTTTTTGTGTGTGGTTAGGAAAGTAAATAGGTGCAGAAATGCATTTAAAAATAAAATAAAATACGCTTAGGTGTATAAAAGTCAATGTATTGGTCACTAATTGACAGAAATTCAAGTTTAAAATATTTCTGTTTGTGATATCTTTACTTTAAAAAAAATCAAGTTTGCGAGATTAATATGGACACCAATACAAATGTATTTAATCAGTCGTCAAACAACATAACAACACAGCCTTCAGTCACAGGTACTGACCCGTTTTAACCTTCCATGATCATAATCAGATTACTACGCCAAACTGACCACCGAGGATAAAACCGATAAAAATATATTTGGTAAGAAATATTATATATGCGGCACTCACCTCTAGTAGTTTCGCATACATTTTCCTTGACTGGAAATGCTAGCTGCACAATTTGTATGCAGTCACAAACATTAACTTTTTGAACCTTTCGCCACATATATAAATAGGTGATAAAATAAATCAATCAACGATTGCGCGGTGGGTGGTAACAATTCTTTAAATCAAGATTTTGGAGCTTCATATAAAAACCAGTCCCATTGTATTTAACCAGTTGTCAAACATTATTTAGTTACCGATTGATTCTTTGTTTTTCCTAATGTTCTAAGTGTTTTCTTTATTACGTCAAAATTTCTGACTTCTTTCGTATTTATAAGCTGAATTTTGTCAAAGCATTATTTATTGGCCGGAAATTACATAAGTTGAACTTTAATTGCCGCGAATAGGTTGAAATATTGACCCAAATCAATGTAATATGTGCTTAGTTAAGATGAAACGTTACAAGAAATTGCGCTGTTTATTCACACCTGTCGTGTATTGCACCTGATGACTATTTAGTCTTGCATGGAGTTATTTTTTGTGAAATTTCATCGACACGATTTTTTGCCTTATTCTATGTTTGCAGATATATCGGCGCGATTTAATGTGTTAAATTGTACGATATTCACCCCCTATACTAAATACGAGATACACTAATTCATGGTGAGTTCTAAATTGAATGAACAGGCGACGAAAATTCGTATAATGCAATGAATTAAGCAAACATTTAATGCGCGGCTGGTGATAACAATTGCATAAATCAAGGTTGCGAGATTGATTTGAACACCAATCACATTATAAATACTCTTTTCAGTAAATACCAAGCGTAGTACGTGGTAATAAATGTAACTCATACAGGAGACCGGTTTCGTCCTTATTAGAAACTCTTTAAGTACTCCTTTCCCCGGCAAATTCTGCACAGAACTTGAAGAGTTTCCAATAAAGACGAACCGGTCTCCTGTATGAATTGCCTTTCCTAGCTTTTTTACAATGCTTAGTTTTTACTGACTACTGCATACATAATGGTGTTGGTGCTTACCACAAATTCGCAATCATGATTTAAACAATATCAAAATAAAACGACAAATAACTTATGAAAAATTTCAAATGATATAGAGAAATCCCAATACCATGCTATCTATTTAAGTCAAGTTTGCGAGCTTGAAGTAAACACCAATCCCATTTTATTTAACCAGTCTTCGAACAACATAACAAAACTAACGCCAGCCGCAATGCACTGACGCATTTCGACCTTCCATGATCATCATCATAGTACGATGGCAAACTGACTATCCAGGATCAAACCGCATTGAATATATATAGAAATCAAATTTAGATATGTGGCTCTCACCTCTAGCAGTCTCGCATACATTGAACTTGACTGGAAATGTCGGCTGCACAATTTCTATGCAGTCACGAACAGTAACTGTTTGCAGTTTTCGCCACATATACAAATATAGGCAATACAATTTAACAATAATTGATTGCGCGTGTGGTGGTAACAATTCTTTAAATCAAGTTTGCGAGCTTCAAGTAAACACCAATTCCATTGTATTTAACCAGTCGTCGAACAACATAACACAACTACCGCCAGACGCAACGCACTGACGCGTCTCGACCTTCCATGATCATCATCAGAGTACGACGGCAAACAGACTAACGAGGATCAAACCGCATTAAATATATATGTGCACTTAATTTTAATTTAAAGGAACACTCATAGTTTGAGAAAAAAAATCAGTGAGTTTGATTTAAAGGTAAACAAATGACTGTATTATGTGACGCGTAGCTATCTGGTAGGCTTGCTAACCTCGATAACCAAATTTTAACTAGGTTTTGTTAATTTTGGCCTGCTTGCACTAGACAGAGTTCATCTTGTCCTAGGCACTTCTTTTGGCTTAGCCATGCCTGGAGCCAAATTCGAATGATCATTTTTGTGGCCATAGTCTTGCATGTGTAGGTATACAATTTGATAATTAAATGGATTATGGAGTGAGATAAACAATCAGGGCGGGATTTGTGATTAGAGGGCGAGTTGGAAAAATAATGACGGGCTTAGCTCAACTTTAATGAGAAGTAAAAACCTGAAGTTGGCTGGAGACAATGTTCAGCTCGGAGGTGTAGATTATTTTGCATGAGACGGCTATTACTTAACATCTTTGTTGTTTAGCTACGCTTGTTTGGTGTGACACGACAGTCAATTATTGAGAGAACAGTGAGATGGAACGAGAGAATGAGTATTAGAGAAAGCGTGTTCTCGTTCCTTCGCATTTTGAAATTGTAACCTGATATTTCAGGCATGAAAACTCACACACGCAAATTCACGTACAGAATACACACATACACACACACACACACACACAAACAAAATACACACCCTTACTTACCTAAGACGTTCTCAGGCGATTTAGCAGCAGCGTCAAGGCCAAAATGAAGTTCAAACGGCGGATAGTTCTGCTGTTGCTGCCACTATTGCCACTATTACTACTAATACTACTACTACTACAATTAGCAATACTAATTCTACTGCGACCCTATGGAGCTTATGCAACATTCAACTGCTTTCAAGAAAATGTAAGAATTTTACAAAGTTGTCATTAGGCTGTGTAAATGAGCATTTATTTGTGCGTGTCTGCGCATGCACTAAAAGAATGCATTTTTATGCATTGCATATCTCAAGTTGAGTCAGGTAAGTAAAAACAAATTCATTAAAAAAAAGATGTAGCATACAGCAGATTTAGAATACAAAACACGAACTAAATTAAGATATTAAGATTGTGCATATTCATTTATTTATTCTTTTCGAAGCGGGAATTGCAATTGGATGGTAGAGAATTAGTGTCGCATTTGGGGCGTCAGTCATACGGCGTAACAAGTAACAAGAGAGTTCAAACAGGACCAGAACGATTTGCCAAATTCAGCATAAACAAAATGCATGCTCTCGTGTATTTCTTGTTCAGTAGGAGGCAATGCGATCCAAAGCATATATATATATATATATACATATATATATATATATATATATATATATATATATATATATATATATATATATATATATATATGGTGAAGATAGGTACGACACGCATGTGTATACCATAGCATACCATTTGTTCATACTGACATTGAAATAAACATTCTGTTGCGATTTTAACTAATTTACTTCTAGGAACGCAAAATATAATACAAAATTTCATATACACAAATTGGTTTTTAGGAATGAAGAATATATAACTACCTTAATTGTCATTGATTGATGTCGACATTGTCACGGAATGTGAGGCCAAATTATAAGGCCTTACTGCTTTAGCAGGTGTTCCCATTAATCAATCATTGATTGCGCGGGTGGTGGTAACAATTCTTTAAATCAAGTTTGCGAGCTTGAAGTAGACAGCAATCCCATTGTATTTAATCAGTTGCCGAACAACCTAACAAAATTACTGCCAGCCGCAACGCGTTGACACGTTTTGACCTTCCATGATCATCATCAGAGTACGACGGCAAACTGACTATCGAGGATCAAATCGCAATTCATATATATGAAAAGCAAAATTAGATATGCGGCCCTCACTTCTAATAGTATCGCATACAATGCACTTTGCGGGAAATGTCGGCTGCATAATTAATATTCAGTCTCGAACATTAATTTTGTGTATGCAGTGCGGTTCGATCCTCGCTAGTCAGTATGCCATGGTACTATGATGATGATCATGGAAGGTCGAATCGCAACGGTGTGTGGGACAGACGGTAATTATGCAACATTGTTCGACAATGGGTAAAATACAATGGGACAGGTTTTCACACGTTTGTTTAAAATTATCCTATCTCTATAGCCATGGTTCTGCTACACTTCACATTCTTGGTATATATATATATATATATATATATATATATATAGTGAGTAAGGTATAAGTGACAAACACCATTTTAGATTTCATATGAAAATGATATTGATACTGTTTGATCACACACGTAGAGCAGTTATCTCCGTCCAACTGTATCAAAATTTAATGACAATATATATGGGTTTTATTTGGCGTAATACTGGCTTCTGTTCATGAGTCGCTCGTAAGAACGAAGACAATCCCTTGCATGTGTCCATGATAAATGAGTTCCACTTGATACTCCAGCACTGAAGATATTGTTATGACGTATATTATACACTGAGAACTAAGGCCGTTTAGCATTAAAAACTTCAATTTTAATAATGTTTTCGGAGATTTGATAATCAAAATTTTTATATATTCTATAAAAAATCGCATCGCATAAATTACAAAATAAATGTGTGTTTTTTTAAGTGAGCAATCTTTATTTCAGTAAACGCACCTAATTTCCAGATCGAGTCGTGCTCCTGTTCCTTCGTCTTATCTTTTGTCGAATTTTCGTAACGCAATTGCATCGATCAACTTGTAGACAACATTCTCCTTCGGTCAATGCCAGAAAGTAATTGGATTAAATTTTAATCGTGATAAGTGTTTTTCGAAATGCCTATTTTTCACATTTCCACCGTTTTCCAAGTCACAGTATATACCCCCACCTCAATTAAATTATACGAACATGTTGTGTGCGGGCGGTGAGAAAAATGAACAAAATCAAGGTTGCGATATTAATATAAAAGGTGTGACCTATTAAGTACATTCATTTGTCAGTATAAACTAAGAATTTTTTTAATAGGCAAATCACCAAGTAGATCGATTTCGTCGTTCACGAACTGCTCAGAATCTACCATAAGTAGGGTTGGAACCTGGGCACATCTGCTTAAGATTTTGTGATTCTTACCACTGAACCAGTGCAACAGGGTGGCTCAATGGTTAAAGACGTGCCTATGTTCAAGCCTTTTCCGTGGTAATTTTTGCATAATATTGGAAAAGTTCCCAACATGGCCAAAACGGGTCTTATGCATGAATTTCCTTTCTGAATTATATATTAATTAGTTTACTCTGAAAGGTGTAAATATATAATAGAAACAGATTGGACTGAGGTTAAACGATGCTACCTTGAGAGCAATTGTATTTAAGGTGTTGTGCGTCTAGTAATAAACTAGTTTAAATATGACCAGAAGAATAAACCAAAGAGAGCATGATCGAAACGTATATAATCCACCATATATTTGGGTGAGGAATGTGGAATTATAGGACAGCACAATCTCCTAGAATGTGTAAACCTGCAGTAGTGAAGTTAACATCATATAAAGTCTCGATAATGCGACTTCAACGCTAATTCACCCTATATAATATATACACCCGGTCTGTAAAGGATACTACCAATACGGCAATTGAGTCACTACCCGATACCAACTTTATTGTACCACAAAGGTACATGGTGCTAACACTAGGGTTGCCGAGTCGGTACATGGTACCAACACAATGAATTTATGTTTACGCTAAAGTACACCAAAATTGAGAATTATATCTATTCAAGAACACCTGTTGTTTCTGCAAATTAATGCACTCTTGCCTTGATAGATATCAGTTATCAAATTTCGCGGTAATCATGGCATCATTAAAATAAATATAAAACAACTAGATTCTTTTTGTTGCGGAGATCTAATATATATGCAACTGTGTATTTGGAGTTTGGCACCTAGTATTAAATTAGTTCAAATATGACTAGACGCCATAGTGATGGTACTTTTAAGATGTTTGGTATATATTTTATATATGGTGAGTTGGCTTTGAAGTCGCTTTGTCAAGACTTTATATGAAGTTGGCTTCACTACTGCAGGTTTATGCATTCGTATATGTAGTGGATAAAGGGCTTACAACAGGCTCCTACTGATGAGTTCCCAGTAAGCACAAAACGATTATCTACGAGATTATACGTTCCGTTCATGCTATCTTTGGTTTATCCTTCGTTGAACCAATTTTTAATAGGTGCGCAACACCTAGTGCACAACTGCATATATATCAGGCCTCCGGCATAAAAATTATCCAACTGTTACGCAGAGAGCTTTGGTGGTCGTTATTTAATTAATCCATGCTTGTTTATGTAAGTCCAGCACAACTTAAACTGATATGGTTAGTTTAGCTGGACAATAAGTTTAAATTTAATAACTTCATTAATATTCTTATCATAGTTTGCGGTATTTTTATTTCCACCAGTGACTGTGGTCAAATATTGACCAAACCAAATTTCTTCGTTGACCCACAGAAGGACTGAAGCTATCTCATATGAAAACTGAATTTGATGGTGTAATTGAACAGAAATGTTTACAAATGTTGCATGAAACAACCATTTAAAAAAGATTTTTTCAGAAAGGTTAACAATTTTTGCTACTGAACACCTTTGCTTATATATGATCATTAACAGAAATAAATATTGGAAGTTAATGCTAGTTAAATGTTTTAGTCTCTGCATATCTAGTATTACAGAATTCTATCGTTCATCTTACGATCCGTAAGACATTTGGATTCAGGAGATAGCAGCAAAGTTAATATAAAGGATATTCCAAAAAAAAATATATTTAAACAAATTATGGAATATTAACTGATTTCTTTCAATCAAGTTTGCGAGCTTGAAGTAAACACTAATTCCATTGTATTTAACCAGTCATCGAACATCATAACAAAACTACCGCCAGCCGCAACGTACTGACGCGTTTCGAACTTCCATGATCATCATCAGAGTACGACGACAAACTGACTATCGAGGATCAACTGATTTTCCTTTAATCCAAATCTTGACTTACATTTCATTCGAGGCCTCATCTCACATACAAAAACATAACAGCACAAAATTTATATGAGTTGCACATTTCATGGTTTAATTTCTTTGACTTAAATAATAGAATATGATCTCTGGACATAGCTGCAATATATAAAATCGACCTAAGTAAATTATGATTTCTTTTTAAATTGACCGTCATATGAAAAATTTTGATAAATTCAAATGACAGCTAAATTATAAATATATATATATATATATATATATATATATATATATATATATATATATATATAATCATAATTCGCACGAGTGTTGATGAACATAATTTAAATTAAGTCTGCTCAATTGAGGTAAACACAAATTCCATTCTTGTAACTAGTTGTACACCAATAAAACTACCGTTGGTCAACGAGCTGTCGCGTTCCTGCTTTTCATGATCATCATCAGAGCGCGAGGTCAAAATTCAAAGAAAATATTATGCATTGATGTATTCTCAAAGGCATTTAACTTCATTATAATGTCAGATGTACGATTTCTATGCAAATCATAGGCCGATAAAATATTGATTGCTTTATATTTCCAGGTGCACAGCTTGTCTTTAGCCAGGATTGATGGTTTCTCACCGGTCCCGTCGATAGTTAGTTTTTCTGATATTCTAGTTTGATCCAATTTTTCGATTTCTTTCCAAATTTGCGTGGCTTCGTTGACACCATACTCAAAGGAAAAAACTTATAGTATGTTTATATAAATTGTTCAATTAAGCAACCAATAACCTTGCGAGGGTTGACAAATATTATTGAAATTATGTTTTTTGGGCGTAGGTTTAACATCAATCGACCACTTTTAACGAGTCTATCTATACGGCAAATTTAAAGTCACTAAGTCAGCTCACTGTATTTATATATATATATATATATATATATATATATATATATATATATATATATATATATATATTATGTATGTATGTATGTATAATATTTGAATGAACTAAATTCTTGATAAAATGTAAAATTTATTTAATCTTTTAAACCTGTTTCTTGATTATTATGCACTTAACGATACAAAAAGTTTTGCTGCATGGGGAATTTGAACCCACGAGCATATGGTCCAAATTCATGAGAATTATGTTGTACGTAAATTTATGTAACATTAACCTGTGTACCAATATAAGTTCTATGTCAGACTAACCCTCAGGTAGATCCTAGCCAGTTGCGTATTTCTTATGTTATGCAATGTTAGTCTTCTAAGGAAAATATAAATAAATATTATATATATATATATATATATATAAATTATATATATGATCACTTTTGCAATAGGAAGAATTATTAATGTTGCTGGTCCTTTTCGATGCAGAATTCAATGTTACTATAATAGGTGCAATTCTAGGAAATTGAACAGTCGAAATTTCTCACATAGCTTGATTGAAGCATGAAGCCTATTTAAACAATCATTGATTACGCGGATAGCGATAACATCTATTTAAATCTATTTTTCAAAATGGATGAACTAGTCACATTAAAATGCAAAGCACAAACAAAGTTTTTTTATTAAAGAAACCATTATTATCAGTGTATTATGCAGTTACCGTTCGCAGTAGACTTGTCAAACGAGAAGGTTATAGTATTCAATTATATATTAGTTGTTGCGCATCTAGTACCGAATTAGTTTATTTCTGATCAGAAGGATAAACCAAAGACAGCAAAAAACGAAAAGTATAATCTGGAGCACATTCATTTCGTGCTTACAGGTGACTCATCAGTAGGAGCCGGTATTACGCACTTTACCCACTATATATTTGGGTGAGGAATGTGGTTAAATATGTAGTGGGTAAAGGGCGTAACACCGGCTCTTACTGATGGGTCGCCAGTAAGCCCGAAACGAATATGCACAAGATTATACCTTCCGTTCATGATGTCTTGGGTTTATCATTCTGGTGAGAATTGAACTAATTCGTTACCAGTTACGCAACACCTTATACAAAATTCAATTTACATAAGTTCTCTGCAACAAAAAGTATCTAAGTTTGGAGTGCTCCAGAATGTGCAGAATAGCATTTATTGTCATAGCAGCCTTCAATTGAGCTTTAAAAATCTGCAGAAAAGCAAATATCGAATCACTAAACCTCGATATATTCAAGGATGTTGTTATAGCTGACAAATTTGATTACAATTATTATAATCAAGTTTGCGGTCTTGATATAAACACCTGACCCATTAAATACTTACATATGTCAGTATAAACTAAGAATTGTATAGTGTAGAAAAGGCAATTCGTCCAGTAGACCGGTTTTGTCCTTATTGGGAACTCATCATGTACTGGCCGGAATTTGCCGCGGACACGGCTCTAACCTGAGCACGACAAATTCTAGCCAATACATGATGAGTTCCCAATAAGGACGAAACCGGTCTACTGGATGAATTGCCTTTTCTACACTATACAATTCTTAGTTTATACTGACATATGTAAGTAATTAATGGGTCAGGTGTTTATATCAAGACCTCAACCTTGATTATAATAATTGTTATCACCACCCGCGCAACCAATGTTCGTTTAATTATTTAAATTCGATTACATACAAAATATGAAGAACATGTTAGATGACAATACAATATTCGTGCGTCTGGAGGGTATATCCAATAAAAAAAAGACAAAGTTGAACGGAACGTAATGAACTGAATTATAATATTAATTGATGCCGGTTTAAATGAGAAAGCCGTTGCACAGAAACTTAAATCAGTTGGATCGTCTGTACCCTTAATGTAGATACAACCAAAAACCGTAAATGGGCTGTCCTTTGAGACCAATGTTATCAATGATCAATTCTCCTTTCCATGCAATAGCCATGTGATTAATACGTATACTGAAACCATTGTGCAACCTTGTTTTAAATCAAGTTTGCGAGCTTGAAGTAAACACCAACCAGTAGTCGAACAACATAACAAAACTACCGCCAGGCGCAATGCACTGACGCAATTCAACCTTCCATGATCATCATCAGAATACGACGGCAAACTGACTATCGATGATCAAACCGTATTGAATATATATGGAAATCAAATTTAGATATGCGACTCTCACCTCTAGCAGTCTTACATACATTGAACTTGACTGGAAATATGGCGAAAGCTGCAAACAGTTACTGTTAGTGACTGCATAGAAATTGTGCAACCGTCATTTCCAGTCAAGTTCAATGTATGCAAGACTGCTAGAGGTGAGAGTCGCATATCTAAATTTGATTTCCATATATATTCAATGCGATTTGATCCTCGATAGTCAGTTTGCCGTCGTACTCTGATGATGATCATGGAAGGTCGAAACGCGTCAGTGCGTTGCGGTTGGCGGTAGTTTTGTTATGTTGTTCGACGACTGGTTAAAGACAATGGGGTTGGTGTTTACTTCAAGCTCGCAAACTTGATTTAAATCATTGTAACCACCACCTGCGCAATCAATTATTGTTACATTGTGCAACCTATCGGGTAATTTTGTATTAGATAATGTGTACACATGCTTATGGCTCTACCTGCTGTCTCATCAATCGAAGCCGGTGCTACATCCTTTACCCACTAAATATTTGGTCAAGAAAAGTTGGACAAGTGGACAGTACAATGACTTATACGAACGCGTATCCGATCAGTATTACATATAACTTCTGCCGAGGCCGTACAGTTAAGCAACAAAATTTTGTTATTTTTTGACAATCTTTTCTAGATGATAGGAATTTAATAATGTATGATCTAGGAAGGATGAATATTTTCTTGTCCTTTCTATGACAAAAATTCTTCAACGTTTTATATGTTATAGATTGATAGACATTGACAAAACATGCTTGGTTAATACTGATATATATATATATATATATATATATATATATAATTGGGTTGGCGTTTATATCAAGATAGCAACCTTGTTATATATAATTTTTATCACCGACCGTGGTATTTCAACTTCCACAAAACCATGTAAATTAGGCGCGACTCTAACTGTAGGTATGAGGTTGTTACTAACTGTTTGATTCCCCATTTCTAATGCATACATGCATTCATTTTGGCTCTCAGACATAGAAATTTCGGAAACACCAGTTTAACAATTTTAGCATGAAAATGTTAATGCGTTGTTACTAGTGCTCACGCTGTTTAAAAATGTTACATTTTATACTTATGAAAGAATAATAAAAAATAATACTGAGTTTGGATAATAAACACATTTCAAATCCAGCTCCCAGTATTTATTCTTTTCCAGACTAACAGGCTACAGAGATTAGAGTATAGTAACCGAGGCAGAAAATAACAGTGTCTATCATTCGGAACATCAAATCAATCATTTATAGTTACGTCAAAAATAATTTGCCTATCCAGACACCCTAGTAGAACAGGGTAAACCAACCTTTGTATTCTTATCAAATAGACTGTTAATTCTTAATTCGAGAATGTAAATTATAGATAATTATTTTTACAACCAATTAATATCTTCATCTTTCCATCTATGAGTTAATATACTCTAAAATCACACATCATTCGTCAATCATTCGATTACCCATCTATCCCTTTGTAACCCTTGTGTTTGAATTTTTATATATGTATGTTTGTTTAACTTACCATTTATCAATCCATCGATCCACCTAGTTATCGATATTTATACTTAATTATATCTACTTACTTACCTACCTACCAACCTAAATATATATCTATCTATCTATTTATATATAATCATTTATTCATCTATCCATAAATCTGTCTGTTTATCTATGTGTCTAACTGCAAATTTATTTATCTATATATTTAAAAATATAGTCATATATGTAATTGTATGTCCGATTAATTAAATATCCATATTAATCTAACAATACATCCATTTTCTATACAATATATATTTACATAGATCCGTATATTCCACAAATCTGCCGATTTCAAGATATTAATTAATTTATCTCTTTATATTTCTCATATAATAATATTGAAGTATTTGAATATCAGATCTACGTGTTTCACCCAGTTGTAGATTGAAATTTCCTTCATCCGTATGATGTTAAGCGCACTCGATCATATATATATATATATATATATATATATATATATATATATATATATATATATATATATAGATTATTTATTTCGTCATTATAATCTAATCATTGCATCATGTAGTAAAATAATTCAGCCAGTTGACCGGTTACATATTCATTTGGACCTCCCTCCCTCGTTTATAATACAACAGACATTATGTCACCTTGGAAATTTATTGATTTGAAGTCTAATGGCAGGGTTTTTCATTATATATATATACATATATATATATATATATATAATTTAAATTTAACATGGTATTATTCTGCACAGACAATTCACCTGATTCCACATTTGGAATCCTTGAAGTAGTCAATTATTTTAACATTTTTATGCACACATTATAATTTTCGAAATATCCTAAACTTTACAATTGACCTATGTCCAGTGTTAAAATAAGTTCTCATTACTTAGATAAAAAATCAACGAACATTTATATATATATATATATATATATATATATATATATATATATATATATATATATATATATATATATATATACTTCTGATTCAGTTGCGTCAGACATTGATTTGTGAATGTGCACTTGCTAAAAAATATATTTATGAAATAAAAGTAAACGTTTCTTGATTTTATAAGAGAACTAATGATTAAACTTTTCATAAACTAACATTCCATGAAATAATGGGCCTATTCATTTTTTTAATACACTCGACGCATATGGTTGTGTTTCGGAAATTCCTATATATTGCCAATTTCGTGTACTCAGTTTAATCAAAGTTAGCCTTTAATGCATCTATCATAAATGACCACTTAACTCAGTTTGTTCATTGGCTAACACAGCTTTTAGTCATTTTCCTTAGTCTGTTCGTCTTAGATGTAACCAGGGCCAAAAGTAGAAGTGCGGGAGAAATTCACGTCTGGAAATTAGAGTTTGTGCGAAAGAACTAGATGAACAACAACGATTAAATAAATAATCAAGCCGAAAATAGGCACCAGTAACTTAGTTTACATTTGTACAAATATATATATATATATATATATATATATATATATATATTATAGGCATATAGATATATGTGTATTTTGCAAAGTAAACTGACATGTGTGCCTGTATTCTTTGTGAAGCATTAGCGCGTTTAATTCGCTCTTACACATGTAGTCAAAAATGATTTAATAAGACAACTAGTCTACGTATCGTTTTGGAGAGTTCTTTTTTGCAAATTTCATGCCATTGAATGCCAATTTACTTCGCTTAACATTTTGAATGTCACCGGGACTAAAATTACGCATTTCAAGTTTGTCATGAGCCAGGGCTATAAGTTTAAACTGGACCCACATTTTGCAACAAGCTGCATCATATTAAAGTCTGTGTACTTGATGCAAATAATAATCTAACCTCCTTTTCTTTGAATTTTAAAGAGAAATGATAAATACAACTGTGTATTTTGTATTGCGAAACAGTAAAACTTTGGTTCAAATAGGACCGGAAGGATATACCAAAGTCAGCATGACCAAATGTATAATCCTATGTACTTATGCGTTTCTCAATTACTAGAGTCTCATTAGTAGTAGCTGGCATTATATCTGATCCTATTTGAGTTAATTTGTTACTAGATGCGAAACAGCTAACAAATAATGGAATATATACCGGTCCTTCAAAATAATTACGTTGTAATTCTTTACAGGTTTGACACATTGCATATATGTATTGTGTTGGCTGTGAAGTCGCATTGCTGTAGACTTTATATAAAGTAGACTAATAATATTTTAATGCACCGTCCATCTGCATAACACAACGTGAAAAGCTAAGGTGAGTCTGAGGTGTATTGACGGTACCCTCCGTCAAATCTCCAGTAGGAACGAAACGCACGTATGCATGATATCAAATCTTTTGATCATTCTCACTTTAGCATATCTTTCTAGTCTAATTTGAATAAACTATTTAATAAGCACGCAACGTCTAATTAAAAGCTGCTTATATCTTACTTATCCGAAATCAAGGACATATAAATCGTAAATCATTGATTGTATAATTTTATTAGCTATATACGTGTAGTCAGTCTGCCGTCGTACTCTGATGATGATCATGGAAGTTCGAAACGCATCAGTACGTGTGAATGACGGTAGTTTCGCCATGTTGTTCGACGACTGATTAAATATAATGGGATTGGTGTTAACTTCAAGATCGCAAACTTGGTTTCTATAATTGTTATCACAACCCGCGCAATCATTGATTCTTAACTGAACCCTTGTTTGAGAATTTCATATAATTTAAGCTTAGAGCTCTTTACCTTACAATGCAACTTCAATGTGTTTTAAAACTTAAGCTACTCTAAATTCAAAAGATTTTCATGAGAAAAATGGATGATGAAGTTAGAGCTTCTGTGAAATGCATGGATCGGAGATATTTACTAATTGTCCGAACAAACGACACCGCTGTATGTAAGTTGCCAACCTCATCGAGAAAGTTCCATTGGTTAGGGATCCCTTTTGTGTTGGTGCTACATTTTCGGGATTTTAAAGTCGATTTAGAGTCTACTTATTTAATGCACATTCACTAGAGTATCTGAAATATTGAGTGTGTACAACGAATAATTAACGCATGCAAATGTTAAATTCTTATTCAGCCAATCTGGTCACACTTAATTAAATGAAATTAACAGTCACGGAAATTCACACACATACACAAATATGACAGACTCTGTATATATATTATATAGATTGAGTTATCATTGAAGTCGCATTGTCGTAGACTTTATATGATGTTAGCTTCACTATTGCAGGTTTACACATTCGTCTAGGAGATTGTACCGTCCTATTATTCCACATTCTTGACCAAAATATATAGTGGTTAAAGGGTGTAATACCGGCTCCTACTGATGAGTCGCCAGTAAGCACGAAACGAATGTGCATGAGATTATACTTTCCGTTCATGCTGCCTTTGGTTTATCCTTCTGGTCACAACTGAACTAATTTGTTACTAGGTTCGCAACACCTAATACATACTTGCATATATATTAGTTCTCCGCAACAAACAGTATTTAACTGTTATATAATAACGCGCTTGCTTCATTAGTTTCATTTGTTAAAGTTGTGATGATGGACCAACTGAAGAAGACTACCAATAAAGGTAACCGAAATATATTAAAGAAAGGAAACTACTGGAACAGTAAAAGCTGCGTTAGGCAAAACGCAGATCAGGTAATTTCAATTAATTCAGTTTCGCTAAAACAATATTCATCTGAAACAAATATTTATGTCAATTTTCGAATGTTGCGTTTTGCGTACGCGGTTTCTAGCTCTGCACAATCAGTTTCATAAAGAACCGATTGATCACAATTTTCATTTACTTTTTGTCTTCGATCGGACTGGGTTTGTAATTGTCCCAATGGAAATGCGGTTCTATCACATCTTTGTTTACTGGCGACGTTTCGATGCCAAATTTCCAGCACCATACTCAGGCAACTGTACACAGCACAATACTCACAATAGCAGATTTAAGCAAATGTGGTAACCTCGTTCCGAAACCATTCTATTTATAACGGTGAAATATTTTGTGGAATCTCTGAACCTATTAACTAATGAGAGCTCCATAGATGCCAATTCTGTATTATTCTTAGTGTACTGTTAGTGTCTGATAGACTAATCATCCCTTCTGCATCTATCAGGCTCATATCTGCAACATATATTGACTTGTTGTGGTTTTGACCGCATTTATCTTGTGTGGGACAATAGATAGCACACTTGGGTCGGTAAAATCTTGAATTTGAACATTTTCAGGTGCTCTGCTAATTGGCTTCGATTGATGGGTTCTCACTTGTTACTTCTTCTTTAAGCTTTCAATTAGCTGATTGTCTGAAAATGACGTTGGATCAAGATTTTCCATTGTTCTTTGTCCTAATTTTCGAGACTTCATTTCCAGTCTCATCTTCAGGGTTGACACAATACGCACAGGAGTAAAACACAACTTGTGGCAAATGTGGTATCCTCATTCAAGACAGATATATTTATACCTATTTTAATTCTAAAAGTATTTTTAATTGTCTTCCTAATATCCGGTCTTCATACCTAGTCTCTAATACTCAAATGTACACAAAAACTTATCCTTGTCCTCCTTTGCGCACACACCTACCCATTAACATGTGTATTTTACTAAAGTGACATTTATTGAATAACTATAAGCACACTTAATGTATTGACATACACGCCTATCACTGATATCTATATGTTAATTGCTGTTCCGCATCTATCAGGCTCATACCTGCAAAATGTATTGACTTGTCTATGATGAATTTTCTATCCAGTCGTCATGAGTTATTGTGCATAATGCATGCCTCTGGCCTAAACTTATTTGCTTCCTGAAAGACAATAAATTATTGAAATTAACCACAAATTATTATTCTTATTGATATTACGGGAATGATCTCAAAATTGCTTCAGGTGATACTCGTAGATATTCTGTTATCGAGATTTAAACTTCCGAAAAGACAATCTGTAATATTCAGTGAGACGGGGAGTTTACGCTCAGTTTTGTCATAAATATATAGTTATAAATCTTATTTTAACATAATGAATAACACCAATAAGTCAAGTATGCAGAGCAATTGACCGAAGGACTTAAGAAATTTTTCTTAAGAAAATTGCTGATGAATTTAATAGTTCTAAATTAGATGACCTTTCCGCTTATATTGGATCTCCGAACCTGACGTGTCAGGGGCTCTCCTATGATAATGACCAAGGGCCTCTACACTGGGTCAGTTCTCATAATTTCTGGAGATTCTTCAAGGATTTGAAAATATTAGATCGGCTAACTTTAAATGCTACCATAAACAAGACTACAAACACCTTAACGACAACAGAAAGTATAAGGAGTAGACAAAATTGTGACTTCTTATAGATAAAATTAATAGTGAATGAATTTTTGACTTGGAACAGGTGTTTGATAATTTAATTTGTAATACTCAAGAAGAAAGACATATGACTGTGCCAACTGACCTTCTTTAAAACCAGAAACCACAACTCATAATTTACTGTGACATGCTAGTAAAATTCATGTATAATGAAAACCTATATAGAAAAATAATTATCACGGTATAATGATTGTTTATTTACCTCAATTGCCTTTAAAATTCTCGAATACTTTCTTCTTTACACAACATAAAATACTGATTATGATACAATACCATTTAGTATTCTAAAAGTTATTGTCAAATATTGGGCAACACAGACCAATAAGCTTTAAAAGAAACATGTTGCACGACATAGAATAGATTTATTACCTTTATTCTTGTGGGGCCACACAAGGTGTGTGTATCCACTGTCCACCTGATTATTCAAGATATTTCGACATGCAAATATTTGTAGGCCAATCTAAACCTTTGTAGATTAAACGAACATTGGATGCGCAGGCGGTGATAACAATTACTATAGTCAAGGTTGCGGTCTTGATATAAGCACCCGACCCATCAATTACTTACATATGTCAGTATAAAATAAGAATTGCATTGTGTAGAAAAGGCAATTCATCCAGTAGACTGGTTTCGTCCTTATTAGGAACTCATCACGTACTGGTCAGAACACTGGTTAGAGCACCAGTTTCAGAGGCAGACGTGCCAAGTTTAGATCCCAGTCTATGGCCAATTCTGGCCAGTACGTGAGGAGTTCTCAATGAGCACGAAACCGTACTACTGGATGAATTGCCTTTTCTATACTATACAATTCTTAGTTTATACTGACATATGTAAGTAATTAATGGGTCAGGTGTTTATATCAAGATCGCAACCTTGATTATAGTAATCTTCGTAGAAAATTGAACGATTAATACCACATTATATGGTCTCCCATTAACCGGCTGAGCTGATTCTGTCTACAAAGTTTCGAATGATCCACTATCCGATACAATACGTGTGGAAGTATGTCAATTTTTTATCAATGTTTTAACATTGCTTATTGATATTTCAATAGACTTTGACTCTATGTCTTTTGATTTTATTTTGAAGACGATTAATTCAGTTATTTTAAAATCACAGCTATTATTTACATACTAGTATATTGTTTATTCAATTAATTAAAATGAAACCGAGATTGCTATAAGTTACAAACTGAAATTCGAAAGTATCCAGCTAAGGGCTGATATTATTTAAAATTATATCGGCAAATTTACAGAATAAGTTACTTAATGACGGAATTTGCAAAAATAATCTTCATAATTGATCCGAGAAATGTTGATTTCTGTAAGAAAAACCTTAGTTAGTGTGGAGGCTCGGACTAAATTAACTAATGAGAGCCTCATAGACGCCTAATCTGTATCATTCTAAGTATGTCTTTGGAAATTCGCAAGGGTAATTTTTCCTTCCACATTTATCAAGTTCATACATGCGACTCTCTTCACCAAGATATCAGTGTCCTCAAAATTAAGATTAGCCTCCAAGTTAATCAAAAATATCTATGCATATTCAATCAAATAATAAGCAAAGGACTGTGAAGTTTTGCACAACACTGAATGCCGCGTGTCTGACCTGGAAAGAGATTTAACACGAAAAAAACAAAATAATTAAGTTACCTGTTCCTAGATGATCCTAATGTGCACAAAAATTGTAAAATTGATAAACGAAACAGAATGGCTGCTACAGGTAAACAGAGAAGTTCACGATAGTCTGGCTCAAAATATCAATTCTTAATAACCCTCTATAAGTCACATCTATTCTGTAATTATTTGCTTATTGAAATAACTGGGTAGACTTAGTTTCCAAAAGAGACGTTATTTCAATTGCATAAAGGTGAATTTAACGTAGCAGTATGTTTTTTAAGGTGCCAAATAAGCATGCACTCTTGATAAATTCACAACGAAAACAAACTATACGGGAGAGTAAGTGCATATGCAATCCATAAAATTGGACATATTTCCCAAAATCGACATGCTCATGAATTCGTGTTGGTTACGCGAGCGGTGATAACAATTACATTTTAAGCAAGGTTGCGATCCTGATATAAACACATGGTAAGTATTGTATAGTTTAAAAACGGCAATTCATCCAGTAGACCGGTTTAGTCTTTATTAGGACCTCATCACAATCTATTCAAAATTTGGCGCGGACAGAGCCCGAAACTGTGCACGTCTGCTTCCGAATCTGTTGCTCTAACCGCTAAGCCACATTGCAGCAAACTACTCACAAGTTTCAGTTATATACTACTTGTTTTTTGGTAAGCCTTTCCTTTAGGTAGAGCCTACATGGCATTCATTTTCAAATGAAGTTCCAAAAAAGCATTCCCAAACTGTTATTGTAGAACAAACACCGCGCTACATTGAGGAGTGACTCTGAATTGAACCTTTATATTAATAAATGAACCTTGGTTACGCGGGCGTTGAAAACAATTACATTTTAAGCAATGTTGCGATCTTGATATAAACACCTGACCCATCATATACTTACATTTTTGTCCGTATAAACTAAGAATTGTATAGTGTGGAAAGGCAATTCACTCTGTAGACCGGATTCGTCCTTGTTTGGATCTCATTACGTAACGTCCAGAATTTGGCGTGGACTGTGATCGAATCTGAGCACGTCTGCTTCGTAATCTGATTCTCTAGCTGGTGAGCCACCCAGCCAGACACTACTCACAAGTTTCAGATATATACTAACTAATGTTTTTGGTTAGACTTTCTTTTAGACGGAGCCTAAATGACATACTTTTAGAATTTAATTTATAATTATCTGTCATTATAGAACCGATACCACGCTACATGGGGAAGTGGTATTTAAACAAACATATACATAATTGAACGAACATTGGTTGCGCGGGTGGTGATAACAATTAATTACTTTAAACAAGGTTGCGATCCGATAGACATATTGTGGCCTAGAACATAAGCTGAATATATTGACCCTACTTGGGCCACATCTGGTTTGTAAAATGGAGCGTCTGCCACTGCTGGAGAATTCCCCTAATAGTGTTGCGTCGGTTAGCTATTATGCGACTAAACAGTCAGAAACACGTGTTCATTTATGTACATACATTTGCAGTGTAAACTAATTATTGTATAGTATTGAAAAGAAAATTCAACCAGTAGAATGATTTCGTTCTTATCGGGAACTCATCATGTACTTTCCGGAATTTGCCGAGGAAAGGGCTCGATCCTGCGCACGTCTACTTCGGAATCTGTTGCTCTAACCACTGAGCCACCCTGCCGCACACTACACAATTTTCAGTTATATACTATCTAATGCCTCTTGGTTAATCATTCCTTTAGGTGGAGTCTTTATGACATCCTTTAGACCTGAAGTTCCAACTAACCATCCCCAATCTGTCATTATAGAACAAACACCATGCTACATGGGTAAGTGGTATTGAATTAAACATTTATAGAATTAAACGTAAGCACCACATTCTGAAGCAGACATGCCCAGGTTTGATCCCTGTCTGAGATAAATTCTGTACAGTACGTGATGAATTGCCAATAAGGACACGACAGGTCTACTGGATGAATTGCATTTTCAACACTATGCAATACTTAGTTTATTCTGACAAATGATTGTACCCAGTGGGTCAGGTGTGTATATCATGATTGCAACCTTGATTATATTAATTTTTATCTTCGCTCCGCGCAACCAATGATCGTCTAATTAAATAGTGAGAAGTTTCAATGAAATAGCCAAAGGAAATATTGCAATTGCTTGACTAGCTTGTTTCTTATAATTTCATGAATTATAAAATACTAAATGGCACCAACCAGATTATCCGAAATATTTCGACATGTATGTAGGACAAAGCCTGTATTAGTCAAACCACAGATCAGGTAATTTTGAATAAACCAATTTCGTAGGATAGTTGTTTATTCTTTTAAAGAAATTAGCAAATATAAAATTTTTATTTCAACCATTTTATTTATATTTATGTCTTGGTCATCTCAAAACAGCCAAAGATGTTTCACTAGGTAGGCTCGCTTTGTAAAATGTCACATTTAAGGATGACCTCATTGGTTAGAGAGGGATAGTAAAATTATGCCAATTTAAATAACCAAAGAGTTATAAAATTACGAAAACTTAATTGAGATATATAGTTAGAATAATGAAGTCTTTAGGTGAAAAATAATAAAATTACCTAATGAAACAAGGGTCGTTTTAAGGAAAGTTGATAATTAAAGTAAAATTCCATTGAAATGTTTTAATATCAATAAGTGTCCTAAGTTTATAAATATAATACTATGACATTAAATAGAGGATAAACTTTTGAAGTATGGTGTTGAAAATAATTGATTAACAAACATACAATTTACAGCTTTATTTGAAATAATCTCAATCAAATTTTCTTAATCTCTTTCCGGTGATAGTTTACAATTCCAATTCGTAACAATGTCGCTTCCTAACATTTGTTAATGCTATGCTCCAAATGAAACGTAGCAATTTTTCGACCGTTGTTTCGTTAATCTTAATTAATTTTATCAATTTGTTACGACTACACATCGCTATACGTATACAATCATCCCAGTTAATTGTGTTTTAGTATCACTTAACGACGTGAAAGTCAACATCTACATTATTATCTGTGTTCGCCTTTTCTTACTTTGACTGGACACATGATTTCAACTACATACACAAGATTGAAGTCTTTGCATTGGATTTGATACAATATTAATGTATATAATGGTTCAATTTTTCCTTTTCGTTAAGATGTTTATTGCCCTGGGCAAGAAACTTTGTTAAAACGGTTCTTATTCTATACGTTTATGCTACTGATTTTAATTTTCTGCTTATTTTTAAGTTCGGTAACACCGTGACGCACACGATCCATTTTTGCTCTGTCATAATTTACGCACATTGACTTAGAGGTAAATTTAGATACGATATCCACCATCATTATTCCTATTGATTAACGATGGCAACTATTTGCACTTGGTATTTCTCGCAGGCGCTTAATTCTAACTCACTATGGTTTATACCTGTTATTCTGAGGTTTATTGTTTTCAATAATTATAAAATACCAACTATCATCAGATACGGATTATTTTACTGGATATTTCGATTGATCTCAATGTAGGTATCCTTCCTATAAATATCTCATTCTAATTTCTGACTGTTAATAATTACTTTAACATTCAAAAATGATAATTTAATCGATGTATCCTTTTAGTTGCAAATAGGAGTTCACTTATTTGATAATTTAAGTTTAGGAAATTTACGATTATTTCATCGCTATGTTTCCAAATAAATAACATATCTTCAAAGAACGGTAGCTACAATTTGGATTCCAGTGGTGTTTTACGTAAAAATATCTTTATCTAAATAGCGTTTAAATATATTTACTGCTGGATCCGACAATTATAGTCCAATTGTTACACCTTTAACTCGTTTAGATAATTCATTTCTAAGTTTAAAATAATTAGAAAGCATACATATGCTTATTATTTCCATAATGTGTCTAATCGGTACTTTAATTGGAAATAATAATAATAATAATAGTACCAATAACGAATTATAAAAAAGAATTTTCAAATACATTTATATAATTAAACAAACAGTGGTTGCGCGATCGTTGATAAATTTACCTTAATGAAGGTTGTGCCCTTGATATAAAAACATGACCCATTATGTCCATATATTTGCCAGTTCGAGCCCTGTCCGCGGCAAATTCTCGACAGAGTTCCCAATGTGGAAGAAATCGGTCTACTGGATGAATTCAAGTATGTATTAGATATTGCGAACCTAGTAACAAATTAGTTCAGTTGTGACCAAAAGGATAAACCAAAGACAGCATGACCGGAAAGTATAATCTCATGCACATTAGTTTCGTGATTACTGGCGACTCATCAGTAGGAGCCGGTATTACGCCCTTTAACCACTATATATTTGGGTGAAGAATGTGGGATAATAGGACGGTACAATCTCCTAGACGAATGTGTAAACCTGCATTAGTGAAGCTAACATCATATAAAGTCTACGACAATGCGACTTCAACGCTAACTCACACTGTATAATATATATACCGAGTCTGTAAAGGAAACTAACACTATGGCTATTGTGTTAGTAACTGATACCTTTTTTGAAATCGATGAGTACAGGATACTAACACTATGGTTTCCGAGTCGGTACATGATACCAACCTGATGGATATAAATTTATGCTAAAGTTCACCCAAATTGAGAATTACAACAACTTCCGAACACCTGTTACTCCAGTTAAACCATACACTCTGGCCTTCATCGATATCAGTTATCACATTTCGCGGTAAGCATGACATCATTCAATTCAATATATTACAGTTAAATATTGTTTGTTGCGAAGAACTAATATATATGCAAGTATGTATTAGGTTTTGCGAACCTAGTAACAAATTAGTTCATTTGTGACCAGAAGGATAAACCAAAGTCAGCATGAACGGTAAGTATTATCTCATGCACATTCGTTTCGTGCTTACTGGCGACTCATCAGTAGGAGCCGGTATTACGCCCTTTAACCACTGTATATTTGGGTCAAAAAAGTGGGATAATATGACTGGATGAATTGTTTTTATATATTAGACATTGCTTAGTTTATACTGAATAATGTATTTGTAATGGGATTTGTGTTTGTATCAAGATCACTACTTTAATTTGAATAAATGATATCACAGCCCACGTAACCAATGATAGCTTAACTACAATTTAATTTTGGCATTGGCTTCACAAATTCGCTCTTAATTTGAATATTTCCTTTAATGGATTTTATTGCGTGAGAATATTCAGATTGAAGAGCTCAAAATCGTCTGATGATGCTATTTAATATTTCAAATTGAACAATTATGTTGTGATCCTGGTAGAATTGCACAAGCCACGCTTATTCTTTGCATAGCAATTATTGCTTCCGCGTTTGTGTTAATAAAATTTATTTCAACTTATTGTTTTCAAAAATTAATTTCACCAAATTTTCTGACGTGAAATAACGACGAATCTATGTTCCTAGCAAATCACACAGCCTTTGGAGTGATGGGACGAATCACGAAGTTCTTAGAAACAAGGATCAATCGGATAATTGCAGAACCATGAGTGCTAATCGAAAACCCACAAAAGAAAATCGTTGATACGTTAAATTTGATGATCGCACTGCGCAACCAACAGCAATAACATTCAATAAAAATTTCTTAAAAATTTGGGAGCAAATTCCAGCTCCGTTACTCCGGAATATACGAATCCTCAAATGAATCAACAAAGCAACAAAACTACCGCCAGCCGCAACGCACTGACGCGTTTCGACCTTCCATGAGCATCATCAGAGTACGACGGCTAACTGACTATCGAGGATCAGACCGCTTTGAATATATATTGAAATCAAAGTTAGATAGGCGGCTCTCACCTCTATCAGTTTTGCATACATCGTACGTAACTGGAAATGTCGGCTGCACAATTTCTATGCAGTCAAGAACATTAACTGTTTGTAGCTTTCGCCACATATACATATATAGCCAATACAAATTAACAATAACTGATTGCGCGGGTGGTGGTAACAATTCTTTAAATCAAATTTGCGAGCTTGAAGTAAACACCAATCCGATTGTATCTAACCAGTCGTCGAACAACATAACAAAACAAACGCCAGCCGCAAAGCACTGACGCGTTTCGACCTACCATGATGATCCTAAGAACACGGCCGCAAACTGGCTATCGACGATCAAACCGCATTAAATATATATGTAAATCAAATTTAGATATAGGCCATAAAATTTAACAATAATTGATTTTGCGTTGGTAACGATTCTTTAAATCAAGTTTGTGAGCTTAAAGTAATCACCAATACAATTGTATTTAACCAGTTGTTCGATGACTGGTTAACTACCATTGCTGTTTACTTCAAGTTCGCAAACTTGATTTAAAGAATTGTTACCACCACCTGTGCATAAAATTATTGTTAAATTATATTTCCTATATATGTTTGTATGGCGAAAGTTGCAAACAGTTAATGTTCGTATGTATTAGGTGTTGTGAACCTAGTAACAAATTAGTTCAATTGTGACCAGAAGGATAAACCAAAGACAGCATGAACGGAAAGTATAATCTCATGCACATTCGTTTCGTGCTTACTGGCGACTCATCAGTAGGAGCCGGTTTTACGCCCTTTAACCACTATATATTTGGTCGAAGAACATCACCAGTAAGCACGAAACGAATGTGCATGAGATTATAATTTCCGTTCATGCTGCCTTTGGTTTATCCTTCTGGTCACAACTGAACTAATTTGTTACTAGGTTCGCAACACCTAATACATACTTGCATATATATTAGCTCTTCGCAACAAACAGTATTTAACTGTTATATATTGAATTGAATGATGTCATACTTACCGCGAAATGTGATAACTGATATCGATCAAGGCCAGAGTGTATGGATTTACTGGAGTAACAGGTGTTCAGAAATTATTGTAATTCTCAATTTCGGTGAACTATAGCATAAATTGATATCCATCAGATTGGTACCATGTACCGACTCGGAAACCATAGTGTTAGTACCATGTACCTTTTGGTACAATAATGTTGGTATCGGTTACTAACACAATAGCCATAGTGTTAGTATCCTTTACAGACTCGGTATATATATATATATATATATATATATATATATATATATATATATATATATATATATATTATAAGTGTGAGTTAGCGTTGAAGTCGCATTGTCGTAGACTTTATATGATGTTAGCTTCACCATTGCAGGTTTACACATTCGTCTAGGAGATTTTACCTTCCTATTATCCCACATTCTTCGACCAAATATATAGTGGTTAAAGGGCGTAATACCGGCTCCTACTGATGAGTCGCCAGTAATCACGAAACGAATGTGCATGAGATTATACTTTCCGTTAATGCTGCCTTTGGTTTATCCTTTTGGTCACAACTGAACTAATTTGTTACAAGGTTCGCAACACCTAATACACAGTTGCATATATATTAGTTCTTTGCAATTAACAGTATTTAACAGTTAATATTCGTGACTGCATAGAAATTGTGCAACCGACATTTCCAGTCAAGTTCAGTATATGCGAGACTGCTAGAGGTGAGAGCCACATATCTAAATTGGATTTCCATATTTATTCAATACGGTTTGATCCTCGATAGTCAGTTGCCGTCGTTTTCTTTTGATGAGCATGGAAGGTTGAAACGCGTCAGTGCGTTGCGGCTGGCGGTAGTTTTGTAATACATTGGGATTGGTGTTTATTTCAAGCTCGCAAAATTCATTTATATAATTGAAGTATTTTTTTGTAAAATTGTTAACTGAAGAAGGCTGCAGATATCGACAGCCTAAATATATTGTTCAAGAAATAAAACAACTGGAATAATTATTGCGTTAGTCGAAACGCAGATCAAGTAATTTCGATTAATCCAGTTTCGCAAAATTATGTTCATTTATTTGTATTGTTGATGCTTGAAATAATCAAATCTTTGTCAGAGGCAAGTTAAGGTGCCATTCATTTCTAGAATGTAGGGAAATATTATTTTAAGAAACGCATATTATCACGCCAGTTTACATCTGATGTCAATATGCAACAATTTAATAGGTATATGCAAGCTGCAGACTCCAATCCTAGACGCGATTGTATTAATTAAAGGATTTCCCTGACAGAACAGTTTCATTTTACTTCCGATGCGTAAATTCGTTGTTTTAAACCGTGTGTGAAGTTCAGGAAATCCATAATTACTGGTTTCTCCCAGACGTTAAATTTGTGTCACCAGGCATTTCCATTATAACAGACCTACTCAAACTAACAAATTTCATAATGTCATGCCAAATCGATTGATGGGCATGCGTGACCTAATAAATGATCAGCGTGTTAATGTGATGAAAAATTTGTGGTAAGCTTTTAGCCTCGAGAAATCAACTACAGACCTTAGTTCTTGAGGTATGCAAGCAATATTCATTCTAGAACGCATGCAATAGAGCGGGAATACACGACAAATCACATATACAAGCACACATACACGCTATCGTACCATTTCTCTCGTTCTCTTGTTCTCTTTTCCTCTCTACCTAAGATTCTTCAACAATAAATGGCTAGTAGCACTCACGCATGCAAACAGTTCTTCCTATTTCTCCAAATCGAAATTCAATTTTGCAGATATTATCAGATCATTTCCATTAGCAAGTGTGGCAGGTAGTTGGGATTTCGTCATGCGACCAACACTTTGACTTGCCATTAAGCCTTGGCCAAATTTGGAAACATTCGCCTAACAACTACAGTAATCAAATACGAGTTTATAATTGTAGTCCGTCAACTTAATCTAAACTAATGCTCCGCCTTAAAATGAGTTACAATCCTATTTTAAATTTTACGTACAACATAGAAAAATCCCTGTAATTTGTAAATATGGATGCGTTCCTACCTTCCTTGTTCATTACATGAGCACGAAGAATAAAGGAACATCGAAGTCTAAATGACAATGAATAGATTTTATGTTGGAAATCAGACAGTTGGTTCTGGTTATTAACAGTCTCATATATATATTGCACTTAAACATTCTCACGGTTTTCTTTCGTAATTATTCGATTTGCAATAGTAGTCCTGCAATGCATTGCGAAGCAGACTTGCCCAGATTTGAGTCCCATTCGCGAGAAAAATTCCAAACAGTACGTGATGTGTTAACAATAAGGACCAAACCGGTCTACTGGATGAATTGCCTTTTCTACACTATACAATGCTTAGTCTATATTAACAAATGAGCGTGTAAAATGGGACTAGTGTTTACATCAAAATCGTAAATACGATACAAAATAATTGTTATCGCTTCCCGCGTAATTAATGCTTGTTTAATTACGTAAATCGTCAATTCAATATGACTTTCCCAGGAAGCTTGTTGTCTGTTGGATAAGGACAGATTGTGTATGGATAGTTGGACCTGTAGCTCTAAATTGTTGCCATATAGGCTAAACCTAAAGGACAGGCTAACCAATTAATATGTTATTGCATAACTAAAAAACGTGTATATTGCGCGGCAGGGTGGATCAGTGGTTAGAGTAATAGACACCTGAGCAGACGTGCCCACATTCGAGCCCTGTCCGCGGCAAATTCTGGCCAGTACATGATGAGTTCCCAATAAGGACCAAACCGGTCTACTGGATGAATTGCCTTTTCTACACTATACAATTCTTAGTTTATACTGACATGTGTAAGTATTTAATGGGTCAGGTGTTTATTTCAAGACCGCAACCTTGATTATAGTAATTGCGTGTCTAATTAGAACTGCAACTACTAGATTGATTTTCATTTTCAAATACACGCCGCGTCTGTCTCCATGATAGCTGAGTGCTGACTGATTTCGTCACTCCGAAGGGTTCCACGATTTTTGTTCCAACCACCAAATTTCGGTTTATATATTATTTCCGAATGTTTGATGATATTTCGATATTACCTTTTCGGAATCATTCTCAACTCAATAATAACACACAGTAAAATTTTAATAAAACATAAATTCAAGCAAATTTGTTTACCTCGTTTGAAAAAGATCTATTTATTGCGATCTTGATATAAATATCTGACCCATTATGTACATACCTTTGTCAGTATAATCTAAGTACTGTTTAGTGTCGAAAGGGCAAGTCATCCAGTAGACCCTTTTTCCATATTGTAAACTCATCACGTGCTGTCCAGAATTTGCCGCAAACAGGATTTAAAAATAAACACGTCTGCTTCAGAACTTGTTGCTCTAACCACTGAGTCATCCAGCCGCATTTGTTTTAAATGGCATTTCATCAATTAGACTGATTTTTGCCTTATTAGGAACTCATCACTTACTGTCGAGAATTTGCCGAGGAAAGGGCTCAAACCAGGACCCGTCTCCTTTGGAATCTGGTCCATTAACCACTGTCTATTTTTATTTTCGATACACTAATGGATAGAATAAATCTAAAGCCATAAATTTTCTAATCACCTACATGCACATATACATATAAGTATGTACACACACATATAAATGCACACCAGCATAGACCCTGCACAGTGTGGATTCAAAAACCGCTCTTTCAGTTCACTTACAGCAATATCCAATTCCCAGTTTACGTAATTCCATCCCATGTGCAAACTGTTACGTGAAGATGAATGAGAATATTTCGACTGGATGCAGTATTAAGGTACTATTCTTATTTTAATGTAATTAACATTAAATATGCGAAACAATCAAATTTGTTCGTTAAACGAACATCAGTTGCGCGGGTGGTGATAGAGGAAAAAAGACTAACCGAGTTACATTAGTTAGTATATGATTGAAAATTGTGTGTAGTGTGTGGCAGGGTGGCTCAGTGGTTAGAGCACCAGATTCCGAAGCAGACGTTCCCAGGTTCGAGCCCTGTCCGCGGCAAATACTGGACCGTACGTGATAAGCTCCCAAAGAGGATAAAACTAGTCTTCCGATGAATTGCCTCTTCCACACTATACAATACCTAGTTTATACTGACAAATGTATATACATAATGGGTCAGGTTTTTATATCAAGATCGCAAACTTCACTAAAAGTAAACTCATTCTTACATACTAAAAATGTCCGTAAGCAGCGAATAATGGTTACTCGGAGAGAAATTGAGCTAGGGGCAAGAACGAAGCTTTGTATAAAAAATATTTAGAGAGGGAGAGAGAAATAGCGACAGCGAAGTATAGGGTATCACGAAAGAAACGGTCTTCTCTAACTAATCACTTACATGCGCCTTAAAAACCAATATATATATATATATATATATATATATATATATATATATATATATATATATATATATATATATATATATATAGTGTGTGTGTGTGTGTGTGTGTGTATGAATTATGAGTTTACGCTTATAAAAATAAATAATTAGGAGCCGCGTATCATTTTAAAATGCCTATATATATATATATATATATATATATATATTGTTGCAATATACGCGTTTTATCATAATATGATGGCTAAAATATGTTTGATGTTGGAATGGCAGTAATTTTGGGTTGATGTTCTACTGACTGTAAATAGGATTGCATTCTATCTGTAGTAAGCAAACTTGATGTAAATAATTGCCTTTACCAGACACCAGATCATTGACTACTAATTTTACGAAATACTGTCCTCAAACACGCACAAAACAAGATTCTCACAATAGCAGAATTAAGCAGATTTAAATCTACTAGTGTGAGAATCTTCCTTTGTTCGTGTGATTGGAGGCCTATGGTTGGTTTTGCAAAGTCCAAACCGAAACGAAGCCAGTCAACGAAGATTAGATCGGAACTCATTTCCAGTGATTTGTATGAACGATTTTTAAGACCGCGGAAGAAAAAGACGAATCCGCACCCAGCCTCAACGAAGACGAAACGGATGTGTACTTAGAAATGCAGCTCAATCGTATTTTTGCGAAACTGATAGTGATAAGCGATAATCCGCTGAAAAAAAAATCACGGGGATTCAACATATGAAGCACGCACTACGCAATCTTTCAAAGATCTGTTCTTGTCGGTTTTTATTTTTCTTTATTTATGAACAAGACAGCTGTTCATATCCTTTGGAAATCTTTTTTGATTAATTGCTATCGCTACGAACGCAATTATTAATTTATTAACTGATTTGGCCCATGAGGCATTTCTTCACAAACTTAATTTCTTATAAATTTTCAAAGAGTTTCACAATAAATAAACTTATGAATACAGTAATTTCGTAGCTTACTTGATGAATTATACTCTCACCTGGTATCCAAGGCTAATCGATCACTTTGATCAAGAAATACCCACAAAATCTAACAAATAGATTGGCAGGCGGTCATTATCACATTAATCAGCATCCTTCTCGTTATCATCATAATCAACATCAAGCACAATATTAATGGAAAACTTTGATTAATACTCATTTGCCCTTGTTAAATTCTTTAAAAGTCATCTGGTTATACATTAAAATGTGAACAAAAATGTTGTATATACCCAAGCTCGTGTTTGCTTAGACGGAGCCAGTTATAACTAGAATTCGAGGCGAGTATTTGTGCACGGCTAGCTGAGAAAGTGATTGATAGAACGAATTAGCGATTATGTAAACATACCAGAAGCGAATTGAGAAATGAACGGGGTGGCAATCAATGAAACACACCGAGGTATATATATATATATATATATATATATATATATATATATATATATTAATAGATAGGAAACTTTCGTCAGTTTTGTATGACTGTGTACAAATTACGCCAAACAGTGGACTAACTTCAGTTGACTAAACCAACATCGACAGAAGCGCCAACTTATTCGTGTGGCTGACTTCACACTGATTTCATTGCCTTCATCTTGCATTAACGCTAAACTATACTTGTGATTTACTGTTTAACTAGTCAAGTGTTGGCAAACAAATGGGACTTGATGTAGTTGTTAAGTTAGCTAATTTGTCTTAAGGTTTGTAAGTGAATAATTTTCTTCAATATTTGGCCAAATAGTTCAAAAGAAGAGCAACTTTGTTTGCGTTGCCTAAGTTATGCAGTATGACAGTTAAAGTTGCAGAATTAGCACAAATTTCATTTGAATAATCGGATTTCACAGGTCGATGGCAGTCCTGAGTTGGTCGTTAATCGTGCGCGATGACGATCAGCCGTTGCATTTGCCTTGTGTGAATCCGACCGCCTGGTCAGAATAAATGCTTCAACAACTTTTTAACTCTGTTCTCCAACATAGCTGTTCGGCTGACGCCCGCACAAGCTTCCTTCCACTAGTTTGACTCTTGGTAAAATAGACCAGTTTTAAGTCTGCCTATTCAGCGTGTCCTCGAATAGAATCCAGTTTGCTGGACTCTAAGAGCTGTGCTGTGGGAGATTAGGTCTGATATGGTTCGAGGAAAACAATGAAAGTGTTTATTTTTACACAATCCCTCCGCTTACTTATACCGCAATTCGTCTATGCTGATCATCGATGGTGGAACCTGTTGAAATCTGTTGGTGGCTTGCAAGTTTAATGCTCGGTGGGTGCAACTGCTTAATGCCATCGCGGAGTTCTGATAGACGAGCTCAGACCGGATAAGTAGCTGACATATCCGTCTGTAAAATTAAATCATGGCATTGCCATGTCCTTTGATTGTCTCTGACACAAACACTTATCTTCCCTGCGGCAGGATGGCTCAGTGGTTAGAGCACCAGATTCCGAAGCAGATGTGCCCAGGTTCGAGTCCTGTCCGCATCAAATTCTGACCAGTACATGATTAGTTCCCAATAAGGACGAAACCGGTTTACTGGATGAATTGCCATTTCTACTCTATACAATTCTTTGTTTATACTGACATATGTAAGAAATTAATGGGTCAGGTGTTTATAAACGCATTTAAATACTGTTTGTTGCGAAGAGCTAATATATATGCAAGTATGTATTAGGTGTTGCGAACCTAGTAACAAATTAGTTCAGTTGTGACCAGAAGGATAAACCAAAGGCAGCATGAACGGAAAGTATAATCTCATGCACATTCGTTTCGTGCTTACTGGCGACTCATCAGTAGGAGCCGGTATTACGCCCTTTAACCACTATATATTTGGTAGAAGAATGTGGAATAATAGGACGGTACAATCTCCTAGACGAATGTGTAAACCTGTAATAGTGAAGCTAACATAATCTAAAGTCAACGACAATGCGACTTCAATGCTAACTCACACTATATAATATATATACCGAGTCTGTAAAGGATACTAACACTATGGCTATTGTGTTAGTAACTGATACCCTTTTTGAAATCGATGAGTACCGGATACTAACACTATGGTTTCCGAGTCGGTACATGATACCAACCTGATGGATATAAATTTATGCTAAAGTTCACCCAAATTGAGAATTACAACAATTTCCGAACACCTGTTACTCCAGTTAATCCATACACTCTGGTCTTCATCGATATCAGTTATCACATTTCGCGTTCATGCTGCCTTTGGTTTATCCTTCTGGTCACAACTGAACTAATTTGGTACTAGGTTCGCAAAATCTAATACATACTTGTATAAACGCATTTGTTTGAATAGCCAAATAACATTTAAATGAAACCGTTAGCGTGATGCATTGCTGCGCAACTTTTACTTGCATGGAAAAGGATTGTGCAACATTTTGCGTCATTTTTCCCTTTTGAAATATTCTGGCCTAGATTTTAACACGCTTTCATCACTCTAAAGGCGGTTATGCCTAATAAAACAAAACTAATTTAAAAATATCATCCCATCCTAAAGCGGAACTAAATCGCGTTATTTACGATTGCCATGCGTAAGTAATTCGCCTCATGTTAGTAAAATATGCTTATGTCAATTATCGTCTGATTACCGCTATTTGGTATTCCATTGAGTCCGCTTAGAGCCAAGGAAGGTGCCCACGAATCAGTAGACCAACTTATGAGTAGTTTCAAGTTTTATTACGGATGGAAAAACAAAACTGGTTAAATTGAACGGTATTTTCCCAATGCCCTTCAAAATTTTTTGTACTCACCATGTGATAATTGTAAATTTAACCTGGTATTTTGCCAAAAAACCACGAAACTGTACTAAGATCATCACCATCAATAATAATAAAAATAAATAATAAAAATAATAGCACTACTACTACTAATTTTACTATCAACACTACAGCAACTGCTGCTACTACTACAACCATTATTATTATTGATTATAACAATATTATATTTTTAAATTATTATCAAAATTCTATTCATTATAATAATATATATATATATATATATATATATATATATATATATATATATATGATACTATTAAACAATCATTGATTGGTGGGTGGCGGTTATCATTTCTGTAAATCAAGTTTGTGAGCCTGAAATAAACATCAGTTATACAATTTACTTGAGTCTACTAGTGGTGAGAGACTCATATACAATTCTTTCTTTCCATATATATATATATATATATATATATATATATATATATATATATATATATATATATATATATATATATATATATACATTGCGGTTTGATGTTCGCCAGTCAGTTTGTCGTCGTATTCTGATGACGATCATGGAAGTTCAAAATACGTCAGTACATATGACAAACGGTAGTTTTTCTATGTCGTTTGACGACTTGTTTAATACAATGTGATTGGTGTTTACTTCAAGCTAGTAAACTTGATTTAAAGAACAGTGTATGCAGTAAAAATAAACCATGACTATTAGGAATCTGTGCAACATCCTGTCGCGCAAAATATTCTTACTATTATGTGGAAGAAGTTAATTTTATAAGAATGTTTTTCCGAGTGGTATAAGCGTTTTTATCAAGTTTGCGGGATTCAGATAAAAACTAATCCAAATTTATTTAACCATTCGCATAACAAATAAAAATTTCCGTCAGATGCCCGTACTGAGTGGCTTCGACCTTCCGTTTTCATCTTCAACTTACAACGGAATACTGACTAATGAGAATCAAATGGCATTGTATATAGATGTTTATAAAAATAATAAATGTGGCTCTCAACCATATTGATCTTGTCTATATTGTTCTTTTCAATTTATATACGGCCAGAGTTAATTATTTGAGGTAAATTTGTAACTATTGCGCAATGTGATGAACAGCTGTAGGCTTAATAATGTTAGACGGCATAAGTAGTAGATCTGTCCTTCGCAGTATGACCTTTATCTCTAAGTGCTCGAAGTCCTCAGTGCAATTATGCTTAAGATCTGCTCCATACTGTAAATCAATACGCTTCATTACCTGCACAGTAGCTACGTTTATCCGACATAAGCGAATGAAGCACACAAGGTATTGTAGACTTGTCAGATCTCATAGGTACACCACATATTGGATCATGGCGTGCTCTATATCTTCAATCCTTAGATAAACTTCAAACTCTCGATCTATCGACTTTTTGATACCTCAATTCTAGTATTATGATCAAGGTTGAATAACACAAAGTACACTTTTGCCAACACATTATGGCAATTGTGGTGGATGTTAACTTCACCTATATTGGTTTGTTCGTATATGCGGATTCCCTCAAAATTTATTATTATTGAGTCATCCTCCAGAGTCTAATTTATCCCTATCTACGCAGTCAAGGTGTTTATTTGTGAAGTCAAAACGCTTACTAAGTTTTCCAATCCGTCAGAAGCCATCCTGTTTAATTAAACAAAAATGTTTTATTTTTAATCAATTGTTAATAGGATTTTGCTCGTATAAACCGCATCCGTTCGGTTAATCAAAATTTAACATATTTGTTATTTTATGTTCAAATGTGCGGCTCGCGGCTGCTTCCATCTTTGTGCTGACTGCTTAATCGTAGTACCTGTACTTCTGCGAGGACTTTCTGTTGAATTCATGCCAGCCCAAGATAGGATCTTTGGTGCATTCTCGGTCTCAAATCTGGCCATTGCTACAGTGGACAGTTAGCAGTTCGTGTAGCAGATTCTCGTTAATATACTTTGTTGAATAACCCAATCAATATTTTGGATTTCAAACAACACGAAAACAAACATCAATCTGCTGGACAGCACATGAAGGCTATTATTACTCACACGTAGTAACGTGCTTTTTACCTAACTGTGCTATCACTAGATCACGTTTGTAAATAGACCAACTTGGATTAGATCGAAGGAAGAAGATGGAGAATTTATACCATAATCGTTTATGCTAATAGTGATAAAAACTCTTTAAATAAAGTCTTTGAGTTTAAGTTAAACCCGAATCCCATTGCATCCGGCCAGGCGCACAAAATAACAAGACTACCGTGAGTCACACAAATTGACGTGTTTCGACCTTGCATGGAAGACTCGTAGGTCGGAAAACCACTTGTGATATTTAAAATATTATATTTAATTTGTCGTCTAATCGAATTTATTCTGCTTTCCGTCGTTTTCTGTTAAGGAACTAGCAAGTTTGAAATATGTTAATGATGGTAACTTTCTATTGTTGTTAACCTGATCAGAAACGTAGGCTTGAATTAGGTATAAATTATGAAAATATGCCTTTGTCTAAGACATCAAGTATACCGGGTTCGTCCTTATTGGACAGTTAGTCAAATGCCTGCAAGAATCAACGAAAGAGTTCATTATTGGCATAGCCTTGGAGGAAATACCAGTATCCGGATGCACCTGACGTGGCACCTTGTAGATATAAATGGCATAAGATCCTTTCCTCCGCCTCCTGCGCTTATTCTTCTTGTCAGTCTTCGGCCGCTTAATCTTGGCAGCCTTCTTCGCAGCTTTACCAGGAACAACCATTGGCGGCATGACTATAATGCAGAGCGATACATCTATATCTACGTCAGGTGCATCCGGATACTGGTATCTCCTCCAATAATGAACTCCTTCGTTAATGATATATTCGAGTGCATTGCCACAGAGGCCAGCAGACTTTCTCACTACAACAAAAATGCTTGCAAGAATTGTTGCGTCCAGGACTTGAATCAGGAAGCATAAGCTTCAGATTGCTGCAACTCATCCACTACGACACATAAGCCGTTCATTGATACAGTTTTAGCGGGTATCCTGTTCAGCATCGCTTTTTAACCGAATTTCGGACTAGCCATACCTGGAGAATGGATTTATAATTAAACTACAAGTATGTTGTCGGGATAGACCAAAAATTGCATTAAATTAATCGAAACTATTATTTGGCACATTTGAAGTAATTATCAGAATTGATGCGCCGCTTCTGGAACCAGAGATCACGTGCTTCCAATTCCTTCAAACCCTTTCTTCGTCACGTAGGCCTCGCACTACACACACACACACACACACATTTCAGTTGCATAAAGTCGCTTAAGTTAATTTGTATTTCTTTTCTGTGGGTAGATTCTTTTAGGCACCACTTTCCACCTAAAGATCCAGCTGTCCATTCCCTGAACTGTTATTATAGAAAGGACACCGTGTCTGTTGGAATAATAATATTTAACGTAACAAGATAAAAAAGTTTGTCAAGACAAACTTTAAGTTGGCTTGAGAAACTCTGACCAGAAAGCTTGGTATATATATTATATAGTGTGAGTTAGCATTGAAGTCGTATTGTCATTGACTTCAGATTATGTTAGCTTCACAATTACAGGTTTACACATTCGTCATATAGTGTGAGTTAGCATTGAAGTCGTATTGTCGTTGACTTCAGATTATGTTAGCTTCACTATTACAGGTTTACACATTCGTCTAGGAGATTGTACTGTCCTATTATTCCACATTCTTCTACCGAATATATAGTGGTTAAAGGGCGTAATACCGGCTCCTACTGATGAGTCGCCAGTAAGCACGAAACGAATGTGCATGAGATTATACTTTCCGTTCATGCTGCCTTGGGTTTATCCTTCTGGTCACAACTGAACTAATTTGTTACTAGGTTCGCAAAACCTAATACATGCATATATATTTGTTCTTCGCAACAAACAGTATTTAACTGTAATATATTGAATTGAATGATGTCATGCTTACCGCGAAATGTGATAACTGATATCGATGAAGGCCAGAGTGTATGGTTTAACTGGAGTAACAGGTGTTCGGAAATTTTTTGTAACTCTCAATTTGGGTGAACTTTAGCATAAATTTATATCCATCAGGTTGGTATCATGTACCGACTCGGAAATCATAGTGTTAGTATCCGGTACTCATCGATTTCAAGAAAGGTATCAGTTACTAACACAATGGCCATAGTGTTAGTCTCCTTTACAGACTCGGTATATATATTATATAGTGTGAGTTAGCATTGAAGTCGTATTGTCGTTGACTTCAGATTATGTTAGCTTCACTATTACAGGCTTACACATTCGTCATATAGTGTGAGTTGGCATTGAAGTCGTATTGTCGTTGACTTCAGATTATGTTAGCTTCACTATTACAGGTTTACACATTCGTCTAGAAGATTGTACCGTCCTATTATTCCACATTCTTCTACCAAATATATAGTGGTTAAAGGGCGTAATACCGGCTCCTACTGATGAGTCGCCAGTAAGCACGAAACGAATGTGCATGAGATTATACTTTCCGTTCATGCTGCCTGTGGTTTATCCTTCTGCTCACAACTGAACTAATTTGTTACTAGGTTCGCAAAACCTAATACATACTTGCATATATATTAGTTCTTCGCAACAAACAGTATTTAAGCTTGAAAATGTTTGAAAACATTAAACAAGGTTAAAAACTTTGAAGTTTGATAGTTTTCAGTCTGAAATAGTTTGAAGTTTAAAGTAGTTTTAAAAGCATAAAGTTTGAATGTTTTGGAAGCAAAACAGTTTGTCAGATATATATATATATATATATATATATATATATATATATATATATACACGGATGAATGGATGGATGGGTATGTGGATGGATGGATGGATGGATCTACAGACCACCCAGTTACAATTTAGCAGAGTTTTTGGCAAACCTGAATGCCCTCTTGACATCTCTGGAGATCATGGATTTCTCGAGCATTTCGACCGCGATCATTACCATTTGGTAAATATTTACATTGAAGTATATTGAAATAACACATGAAATAATAAATGTAAATGAAAATAATATCGAGCATTTCGACCGCGATCATTACCATTTGGTAAATATTTACATTGAATTTAGATAGATAGAGTTTACGGAATTTTCAGGTGAGCAGAGGCTTTTCAATGTAAGTCTATGGGATTTTTATGATATTTAATCTTCACTTTTATGAAAACCATAATTCTGATCAGTTAGAAAAGATATATCACACCTGGCGAGATCAGTCTGAAGAGCAGGGCCGAGTTTGGAGTCTGTAGAGTTAAAGCTCTAGGAGGAGTTAGAGTTGATCATTTTAGTCTCAGAAGAATAATAATTAGTTTAAATAGAGTATCAGTAAGTTGGGCTTTCTCAAGCCAACTTAAAAATAATGACAAGATTTGTTTATAAAGAAGTGGTGGGTAAGAACTGAAAATGTCAAAGCTTCGAAATACTATTTATATGTTATACCGATTTTATACTTAATATTCCAAAATTAGCATTTCCTATAGTTGCAGTGGCTTGGTTTTGAAACCAGAAGCCCGCGTATGTCCAACTTAGTGGATTATAGTCATTCAATATCACTTTCTCTATGCGCATGTCGAACTGAAATGTTAGGGTTTGGTGTATGTTTGTTCGTATAGCCTACAGTATCGCTAAAGTCCAACTTTGGAATTTGGCCATGTTTCCTTGTAATCGTATTCCAATTAATTATGGTTAAATTCCATGATAATGAGGGAGACACGGTAACAAAAGACTATATTTACAAGTTAAAAAATTTGTTTAAACAAGATTTTACGTATATAAATTTAGATCAAAGTTTTAATTGTGAGGAAAGCAGCTATTTGCCATAGAATGTTTGTTCATAAGTTTTAAACAACATAAATTCAATAATTTATTATTTACAATGATGATTAAATGATTGAAGTTGAACATGCATATGTAATATCAAAATGATTTATCAACAAGTAAATTTAAAACGTCATATTTTATTTGATCTTCGTCCATTACTCTTAATATTTTGCTGGAACTAGTCGCCGATTCTGATTTGCGCAGTCATTTTTTCCTAACTTTATTAAATTATGCGTTCAAAATATAGTTAATTGATATTTTCATCCCTGTTCGATTCAGATCTAGGTTCGCAACATCTAATACATACTTGCATATATACTAGTTCTCCGCAACAAACAGTATTTAACTGTAATATATTGAATTGAATGATGTCATGCTTACCGCGAAATGTGATAACTGATATCAATCAAGGCCAGAGTGTATGGATTTACTGGAGTAACAGGTGTTAAGAAATAGTTGTAATTCTCAATTTCGTTGAACTATAGCATACATTGATATCCATCATGTTGGTACCATGTACCAACTCGGCAACAATAGTGTTAGTAACATGTACCTTCTCGGTACTATAATATTGGTATCGGTTACTGACACAATAACCATAGTGTTGGTATCCTTTACAGACTCCGTATATATATTATATAGAGTGAGTTAGCGTGGAAGTCGCATTTTCGAGGTTTCATATGATGTTAGCTTCACTACTTTAGGTTTACACATTCGTCTAGGAGATTGTACGGTCCTGTTATCCCACATTCTTCACCCAAGTATTTAGTGGTTAAAGGGCGTAATACCGGCTGCTACTGATGAGTCGCCAGTAAGTACGAAACGAATGTGCCCATGAGATTATACTTTCTGTTCATGCTGTCTTTATTTTATCCTTCCGGTCACAGCTGAACTATTTTGTTACTAGTTTCGCAACACCTAATACATACTTGCATATTTTTATCCGTGTTCGATTCAGAATAACACAAATTGAGTTAAATTTATTAGATCTCCTAACCATTCTCATATTTCTATAACGATTTTATATCCATATGCTTCGACATTTATCCAAGTTAATTTTATGCCCGGACTATATTGATTGACATTCAAGACCTTACGTAAATTTTAATATTCTTCTTAGTTTGGGGTTCGGTAATACTAAGATCTTCCGATCCGACGGACGTTTGCCGACATCATCGGTTTCTTTAACTTCAAATAGTAATTATTAGTAGTGAATATTTAGTAGTTTGCTTAGTTACATCTCTATTTGTTTTACGTATGCCATTCTAAGGCTTTCAAATGCCTTCGATTGTAGCTAACCGATTTTCATCCAGAACGGTGGTTTGACATCAAATTAAGAAGGACACTAAAGTAAGTAATTTCTCAATGAACAACCTTATTTTTTATTTAATTTGATATCCATGTAAGCTAGTTCACTCAATGATTCCTTTCTTAAAATAAAAAAACAATTCACTCATATAAAAATAATTGATTGCGTGGGTGGTGGTAGCAATTATTTAAATCAAGTTTGTAAGTTTGATTACACAATCCCATTGATTTAATTAGTCGTCGAACAACATAACAGTCCACCGTTAGGCGCAATGCACTGACGCGTTGACCTTCCATGATCATCATCAGAGTACGACGGAAAACTGACTATCGAGGATTAAACCGCATTGAATATATATGGAAATCAAATTTAGATATGCGGCTCTCACCACTAGCAGTCTCGCATACATTGAACTTGACTGGAAATGTCAGCTGCACAATTTCTATGCAGTCATTCTATGCAGTAAATTTGATTTTCATATATATTCAATGCGGTTTGATCCTCGATAGTCAGTTTGCCGTCGTACTCTGATGATGATCATGGAAGGTCGAAACGCGTCAGTGCGTTGCGGCTGGCGGTAGTTTTGTTATGTTGTTCGACGACTGGTTAAATACAATGGGATTGGTGTTTACTTCAAGCTCGCTAACTTGATTTAAATAAATTCACTCATTTGTTTAGTTAAGTTTAAGAATTTTTTTACATCCTTATCCTGATGTTTACAGTTGATGAGATCCCCACGAGCCCAGATTTTATACATGGTTATAGAAAAATCCTTTAAAGTTGCTGAACAAAGAAGGTAGCAGAGTTACCGTTTTCTTTTACTGTTATTAACATTCCAAATGGTTTATTTCAACAGAGACGCCGTTAATTAGGTAGCACGAAAACGCCACACAACTATTTTTTCATCGGAATAATGAATTGCACATTTAAAATTTAAGTATACTTAAATAAATGTTTTTGTATTTCTTCACATTTAACAACAGCAATCGTTCATTGCAGAGCTGTGATTCGGATCCTGACAGTGATTCTCTTCCGGAAAACTCACACACTTTCTTTATGCCGAACAATTCGTCCGCGACTATCATCGACAATAATACAAATATGAGTGAAGGCTATTTCAAACAACTGGTACCGGTTGCACCATCAATTATGACCTGCTCATCCTCCTCTTCCTCTTGTTCTTCTTCTTTATCCTCTTCAACAGCGACAACACACGCAGCTTTTACAAATATTTCATCAGTTACGGAAGCGATTTCACCACTCGAGTCTTCACATACGCATTCAACGCCATTAATATTGTCAACGTTCAGTCTAACCGATTCACAGGATAATCATTCTTCAACAACGTTTACTGGTCAGTCTATTATCGGCGATGGCAATTCGCGTCAGATAATGCCGTACAAGAAAGGAAATCTTAGTGCTGACCACAATGCCAGATGCAGCAGCAACGGTGAATCATCAGATTTTCAAGGGTCATTCTCGAATTTTGACAGTGACTTATTCTCCTTCAAACAGAAAGAGCTTCATTCCTTAACTGCTCCATCTACTGAGAGTTCAGGCTATTACTTTAATTCGTTGAATTCAAATTCAAATAATTTTTTTCCGAATGACGATCGCCATAGCATTGCCACATTAGTTTCCTTAAATGAACCAATCGATAATTCACCAAGAGTTTTGAACGACGCAAAACAAACAACGAAACAGGAAATACAATCAAATTCGGCTACTTCCTGCTGCAACATCTGTTCTGGTCTAGATTGGAATAATAATAATAATCAGATATGCGAAATCTCTCATCTGGCTTCTGATCATACGTTTTCTTTATTAAATTACACTAGCTCAATTTCAAACAATCATATACAACCTGTTAGTGGTTCAGTGGCTCAGAATCTGGCCTGTTGCCTCGCTGGTACTCCACAAATGCATGGAGATACTTTCGACCAAAACATGCCAGGAATCCTGGACTTAAAGTCTGGAGGTGTCGGCCATGATAAATTTATTGAGTTTGATCAAAATAGAAATGCTGATTATCTGCTAGACGAACAGATCAAAACGGTATCGATGTCAAATTTAAAAGATCATGCATTAAAGACCCCATCGTTGATATCGTCATCATCATTAATGTCATCAACATTAGCAACCGCTTCCACAAAACCGTCACTCTATTTTGGAAAGGAAAGTGACCATTACACAGCCACAAATTTAGAGAGCGAGAATTATCTTCAAAATAATATTGCTACTGATAGTAGCACAAATTGCAATTTAGAAAATTATCGATTTTATAGCGAAGCAACTGTTGAATCAAATTCAACTACCACCAACGAGGAAAAAGTAGCTCATATTCAGAGTGGCATCCCGTTTACTTCATTTGAGAGTGGAGCTCTACGGTTCCACCGTCCATATACTCCAGTTTCCATATTGGGAATGTCGCAAGCAGTGGGTTCAACAAATCAAATCTCTGATCAGAACAACGAGAATACCAATACTTTAACCACAGATTATTCAAGCGCTATTTTTCCATATGGAAGAGATATTCCCTTGGAAATTTGTAGCACAATCATGGATCGAGGTAGTTCGTCGTCTTCAGAACGAATAACAAACCAATTTGCACATAATTCATATAATACAGAGAAGAGTATCAGCCTAGATATGGTATTTTCTAAAAAGCCGACATTTGAGCAGTTGCAAAATCAACAAATAGATTATGAAATTTTAACAGCAGACAATAATTTTCAGGGAAATCATAACCATCGTTATGATCCACATACTCCTCTTTTCGACAATTATATTTACCCTCCTAGTCTTATTTCACATTATCACAATCAATATCATCTTGGTATCAATGAAAATCATGATACATCGAATGATAACTTTCATCATTTTGAGGTTCAGCGTCACCATCTACAAGGAAAAATGAATGATAACTCCTTTTTTGACGCCTATCACAATACAATGACAGCACTCTCATTAGAAAGCCCTTCAACAAATTATTGTGCATACAACACAAACTCCGTTGAGACCAATAATATGTTAAACCATACCTTGTCTTTCGGCCAAAATATTTTGAATGAAATATCGCATAACAACGATGACAACTCACACACCAATCTGAACAACAGACTGGCAAACTCACCATTCAGTCAGCATACCTTCTCGTCTTCCCTTTACAACAATGTACAGTTGCCGACACGAACAGATAACTATAAACTGGTGGTCAACGATAAGCCTACCTCTAGTTCATACACGTTGACTGAAGTGTTATCCAATACGGATCAGGTGTGTACATTTAACTCTGCAGTGGAGAATGACAATCATGTGCCGCCAGTTTCACGTCAATGTAATCCTCTTGAAACTACAGATACTGGTGAGTCCGGAGCTTCCCTAAACCTGATTCAAAAGAAGACGTGTGTGCTAAGAAGTAATAATAATCAATCTGACGACAAATCATTCAGTCCACAAGCGGATAATTCTTTAGCGAATTCAATCAAGACGTCTAGCGTTCCTTGTTTTACTAATAAGAAAGCTAAAAAGCTACAAACAAATACCAGTACGGTGTTTTCCGAGCCTTATTTTTTAAATGCGACTGCTTCTAAAATATTTGACACAATTGAATCACCGAGGCGAGACTGTTATTCGGACTGTTGGTCGTCAAAACCCGATGATGAGATCGAAACTTCGTCAACAAAATCTTCAATAGCTGTATCCTTATCAGAAATTCAACACCAAGCAGCTATTTCATTAAAGCTGGACAGCATGCATAGCCTGGGGGAGAAATCTGTTCTCGTTCAACCATTGGCAGCGTATTACTGGCACACGTCGGATTCAGATATTGCAATGTCTCGTACCTCACCTTGCACATTAACACAAATTACGCATCAGCCATTTGGTGACGAGACTTTGTCGTGGGTTCATTCGAAAGAAAGTACTACGCCAACTACACAGATCGATATAAAATCTGAAAACAAGCAGAAAATTTCTATGCAGCAAAAACATGAACAACAAATAGGGCAACAAACACAGTCACAACAACTTAAGCATCATCAGCAACAACAGAATCAACATTATACAAATCGAGCTGAACCTCTTGAATTCTGCGTTTTATCAGCTAACAGCATAAATAACCGCACAAATGACGAACTCCTTTACACCAAACACACGACAGACCCACATAATGTGGACCAAAGATTTTGTCATAGAAAACTCTTATGTGATAACATTGATCAAATGAAATATACTGGTCATCTGGATAGAGATATTGATGAAATATTTCAAAACACAGCCACACGCCTATGTCATTCGAAATTTCCTCTTCACGCAGACACCTCAATCAAGTCTGTGCATGTAAATGAACTCAGTTCGAAATTGCAAACAAAAGTGGCAACATCATGTGTAGGATCGCAGTCAAGTTCTATAGACCAAGAGGCAAATATTCATTCAGATTCTATAAAGATTCCAACTTGCACACCGCACGTCAGCTTATCTGATAAACAGTTATCTCCATTGCAGTTGTCCTCTTCTGTTAACCCTTATTCAGAAATGTGCTCATTAACAGTAATGGGCCAAAATCCCTCGTCTGATGATTTGTCAATTAATCCATCAGACATGGCCTCATTCCAAAGTTTTGACGTTCTACGCATTAATGCTTCTATCGACCAACTTAGCTCATCTAGTCCGAAAGTAGACCCAACCAAGCTGGGTTCACTGGTACCTTACTCTGATATTCAGGAGATACGTGGATATATTTCTGAGTGTTCCGATAAAAATCAATTTTCCGAAGGAGATCGAATGATAGGGTTCAGCGTAAATCATAAGACAATTGAACAAAATGTTTTACCAAAAGTAACCGCGACAATGTCTTCAAACTGTAATTCATCTTCCTACTCTTCATCATCTATTTTGACATCAGCACAATCATCATCATTACTATCACTACCGAAAATGTCTTCGACATCTGCATTATCGTTGTCCATTGATGAATTTCGAGCAAACATAAATAGTAAAAATGTCAACAAACAAACTGGGAGCAATCCACTAATCAGCCTTTCGTCGGTGGCTGCATACATTTCGCCCACATTCTCCTGGGCAAAAGTGCTTCAAAATGGCGAAGCAACAACAAGTGTGTGTCCCACAACCACGACATTCACTGTTGCTGCTGTTATCAGCAGTTGCAGCAATAGTAGTAGTATTAACGTAGCTGCTACTAATCATATTACAGGATCCGGCAGTAGTGAAAATATTGCTTTCAATAGTGTTGATGGTGGGAAACGTGTTCAGACAAACCGACGAAGCTCTAAGCTCAGTTCTCTCAGTAATGGACAAATATCTTCGAAGGAAAAGTCGTGAATTTTTCTATTATTACAGTGTTTTGTAAATATAATATGCATTTAACAGGCTGCTTATTCTAATCAGACTTTAAAAAAATCATAAATCTATGCGAGCTACTGGAAACTCATACGGCGTCAATTGTTATCTGGTATATGTGTCAACAAATCAGGAATTTGATAACTGACAACTTTAAATGATACCGCTTAAGTATCTCTCAAGATCGTATTTTCTTGTATTACTGATGCCTTCAAAAAATAGCCATGTGTGATGGGGAACTGCTCGAACTTCCTGTATTCTATCATAAACAACGCATCCGCGCGTTATCAGATAATGCAGATGTTAGTCAATGGAATGCAGTTGACTGTAATTAGCATTGTTTCATTTTTAATGAGATTAATTGAATTTCATACACCGTTGAGAATCTAACAAAATTTGCATATTTTAAAAAGAAACTAAAAAACAGAAAAGATTGATATCTGCGACATTGTTTCGTTTCCGGTTTTCCTACCTAAACATGTAGCCTAGTTGAATTTGGCTTAGTAGAATTAAATTGCGTGTTTCGGCCAAACATTTGTTACAATTCAATTCCTTGACATTTTCGATACTAATACGCTTAATGCAGTTAACTGAGTAGATTGTTTGAGGCCTAAACACGCGTGCCAGTGAAACCGAAGCATATAAGCCATAGACTCCGTTGTGTAAGTCCGTTAGCAATTTAGTCTTCTCAGAAAGTAAAAAATTAAAAGCCGGATTTATCTAGAAGCACTAGTAGAAATAGCCAAATTGAAGACATTTCGGACCTTTCGCTCTACTTCACATAACATAAAACTATTACCGTTTATAGCAACATTTGCGTGTGAAATTTGTTTGTGCTGTGCTTGCATTTTAGACGCACTCAGCTAACTTTGTGTGGTTAATTATGTACACAAACTTTAAACTCCGGTTTCTTTGTTTGATCGGTCTTCATAGCTTTCCTTTAAATTCAGTCGCTTAAATTAATACAACCTGTGCTCAAGTGGAAGCATTTATGTGAAATACAAACATTTTCATTCCAGTTGCATTATGGTGTACATTTAAAATAAATTTACCCTAACGTTTTGAAAATTGGTGGTTACTAACTCAGATTGACAAGCATGTAAATATACAAATACGCTTTTTGACGTCAAAATTGTTTAAACACGTGACCCATTATGTAAATATATTTTCCAGTGTAAACTAAGAATTGTACAATTTGGTAAAGTCAACTCATCCAGTAGACTGGTTTCGTCCTTATTGGGAATTCATCACATACTGACCAGAACTTGCCGCGGACAGGGCCAGTACGTGATGTGTGCTCAATAAGGACGAAACCAGTCTACTGGATGAATTGCCTTTTCCACACTGTACAATTCTTAGTTTATACTGCAAAAAATATATGTTCCTAATGCGTCAAGTATTTATATCAAGATCGCAGAAGCTTGTGTAATTTGCAGTAGGTGTACTTTGTACATTAGTGTGAAAATTTTTAATTTGTCTATACCACAATTTTACGCTTGACAATGAAATTTTGACATTGTATATTTATCTTAATGCACAAAAGTATAGCTACCAGTTGTCGGCATTTTAAAACGGCTAACCAGGAAAAGCTGTAAAATTATTTTGCGCTACCGAAAATTTTCTATTGAAAACAGAAGTTGTGAACAATCCCTCGCTGGTCAAACTAAGGACCTGGTAATTAAGCACTATCAAGCAGCTTGCAAATTTATTAATTTTAGGTAAATTTTTGAATAAAAAGCCAAGATTTGCAAAGGTTTAAACAATAATTGATTGCGCGGGTGGTGGTAACAATTCTTAAAATCAAGTTTGTTTATTTCAAGCCCGCAAACTTGATTTAAAGAATTTGCAAAGGTTGTTTGTGCTTAAACTACCGAGTGTGGCGGTATGGTAGATGTGCTGAGCGATGAAACTAAAATTGACGAAACTAAACATTTGCGATCAGGTGCGAATTGAGGACAGGTTTAAGTTGAATACGTGGCTATTGGAGAGATTCTAGCTACAATAAAACATACATTATTTGTGAAATAATAATAAATTTAATCAATAACACGTTTAGTAAAATAATGTGTACAAAGTTAAACAAAGTATACCCTTAGTTTTCTATGAAATAAAGTGGACAGAAATCCAAATTACGAAGGTGAAACGTCTTGAACTACTATGAAATTCGTAGAAATAATTGCAATTATTGAATCTCAGTAATACCTACAGTTAAACCAGAATATAATGCTTGTTAATTTTGCTTCCTGTTCGAAAGCATCAAAAAAGCAGATTGTCTCAACTTTTTTTGAGATGATTAAGCGATATTTAATATTTAAAGAAATCCATTTTATTTTCAAATTAATTATATCAAAATTAACACGAGATGAAAGGGTTCCCTTACAACATATGGAATACTATAAGCATATAAATATATATATATATATATATATATATATATATATATATATATATATATATGATAATGAAGAGCAGTTGTATTAAACATTATTTATTATAAACTTAATTTATTCCAGTATCTTAATCGAAAAATTTCCGTGCAGATTTATGTCACTGAACCAATTATATAAACATATATAGGTGTATATTTTAAAATTAGCTGATTTAATATACGATAATATTAATTCTAAATCTCAACAATTTTGGATAACGGGAAATTCAAATGAATAAGTCTGTCTATATGTGGCCTAAGCAACTTATATTGCGAAACTTGTAAATGCATACATATTCGTATAAACATTCCAAAACGAGTTTACTTCCATAAATTTCTATTAAATGTGGTGATATATTTTATTTTTTTGCAAAACTATGCATCCATAACACTTTTACAAATATATAAATGAAATTTATACAAAATTTTGTTTTGATTATCACGACTTACATGAATTTGTATCGATGCAGAATTTTTGCTACACTGCTGCCAGATATTCAATTTACTGAAACTAGGTGCATCGAAATCTGAATAATTGTACCAACCTACCAACTAATCGAAAGTCTATTTTGTGAGGATACAATGAGTTTCTTTGGATTTTTTATGCAAAACGCCGAATATGTTACACACTCAAAGAGCCATAGTGACGTGCTGTTTATTACAAAAACCTACACATTTTTAAGCATATGGCGAAGATATAGTAAAATATTGCTGACTAACATAATACACAATATTTCATCTTCCCACAACTGTAAAATAGAGCTAAACATAGTATGGACAGTGATCATTAATCTCTCACACATATGATTCCAGTCGAGCGTGGGCAGTGACAATTCTTTTAATTATCCCGGAGAAGGTTAGCAATACCTGAATGGTAAATAAATATCACGATATACTTATTTCGATAAATTAATTAGTGTAATTAAAATAAGTCTTTTTTCCTCTACTAAAAAGAATCTGGTATTCAAATAGTTGTAGCTTAAGAACCCATAATGATCAAAAATAATATATTGCGCGATAGGAGTTTGAATGTTGTCACTATAGTACTGAGGTTCTAGTGCACAGCGTCCATAAATATGGCCAAATTTAAACAATGGAATCTTGAGTTCGAAGCCTTTCTGAAGCATTTTTAATGTATAAGCTAAAGGGAGAATCTAATTTTTGCTAAATTAATCATCTCTAATTTACACTTCGAGACAGTTCATTTTTAAATTAGACCATCTTCTGATAAAATGCCGCATGTTAACCAAAATTAGTTAATGTTTAAATGTCAATCATCAAAAATAATAATCGAAAATCATTTTCACGTAGTGAAGTGTTTTTATATTGATCAAATTAAAAATCGATGGCAAACAGAATCACGATAACAAATTTAAAATAACATGAAATTTGAAAATAAGATATGTGCATGAAATTTGTTCTTCACCATTTCAATATCAATAAAATAACATATCGATAACAAACGTGTTTTAGTTTCTATATATACATATATATATATATATATATATATATATATATATATATGTACGTCGTCACGTTAAAAAAACATTTCATAAGGTAGAAAATGCCATTCGTCAAGTAGACCGGTTTCATTCTTCTTTTGAACTCGCTAAGTGCCTGCTAAAATTTGCCGTAAACGAGGCTCGTATCGAAGTAAATTTACATTGGAGTCTCACACTCCTCCACTGCGCCACATTGCCGCAAACTATAAACAATTTTCAGTCCTATACATACTTATATTTTTGATAGCCATTTCTTCAGGTGAAGCCTATTTCGCACCTCGTGCAACACAAAGTTATAACTTGCTACTCGCGATGTGACATCAATGAACATTCACCATGACACCAGTAGAAATGATTTTGAATTGAAATAACATAAATGGATTTTGACTATATATATATATATATATATATATATATATATATATATATATATATGTTTTCAGATTTATCAGTGCATATCATATGACAGCATACGAAATTCCATATGTTGACTGATTTCGACTTTAATAGGAACTTATTTAGTACTTACTAGAATTTTCCATATCCAACGTTTCAATCAGTACACTTAAACACACACGCACACTTATATATATATATATATATATATATATATATATCTCTCGTACTTTGAAGCCGAAATAGCTGTACTTATCTTTTTAATAAACCTGCCAATTACGCTGGAAATTTTATTTAAGGCCTATGCGCTTAATTGACGGCAAATCAAATATAGTTTGTTTTTAGCGTGGTTTGGGGAGCAGTGCGATATCAAAGGGAAATGCGCAATATCTTCTTTGAGTTCACTTGACAGTAACCATGATTATGGTGGCAAGAAATTTCTGATCTCTTTGCAAGGTAGGCGAGGCTGATACATAGAGGGCGTTCTATAAATTTGCTTAGACATTATTACTCTCGTGATCTGTTTTGGCACTCACACCTTTTGAATTTCCGTGTTTTTGTTCCCCGAATATATTTCAGCAAAAATTGGTGGCTGCCAACTTCTGTACACATATCATCACAAGTTTTGGTATCGGTTACTGACACAATAGCCATAGTGTTAGTATCCTTTACAGACTCTGTAAATATATAATAAAGTGTGAGTTAGCGTTGAAGTCGCATTGTCGAAGACTATAAGATGTTAACTTCACTGTACAGGTTTACACATTCGTCTAGGAGATTATACCGTCCTATTATCCCACATACTTCTACCAAATATATAGTGGTTAAAGGGCGTAATACCGGCTCCTACTGATGAGTTGTCAGTAAGCACGAAACGAATGTACATGCGATTATACTTTCCGTTCATGCTGCCTTTGGTTTATCCTTCTGGTCACATCTGAACTAATTTGTTACTAAGTTTGCAACACCTAATACATACTTGCACATATATTAGCTCTTCGCAACAAACAATTTTTTTACTAATAATGGACGTACCGTCTTATTTTCCTACATTATTCCCCAAAATATGTAGTGAATAATGGCGTAATACCGGCCCCTACTGATGAGTCGCCAGTAACCATGATGTGAATGTGCTCGAGATTTTACTTTCCGTTTATGTTGCTTTTGGTTTGTCCTTCTGGTCATAATTGAACTATCTCTTACTAGGTGCGCAACACCTAATACATAACTAAGAGCTTCAGTTAATAAACTACAGGGAATTCAATATGGCGTGCCCGAAAAGATGTGTGTGAATCTATTCAGCACAGAATAAAGGTTATGAATTCTAATGAAAATGATAACATCATATGTAGTCTCAAACAAGCTAAACCAATTGCTACACACGCAGTCAGAATGTATGTCTTGTTACTGATAAACTGATTAGTATAACCGAAAAGCCTGCCGCCTTTAAGTATACTTTTTTATTGATTGACACTTTGCTGCACGATATTTCTGAGGTACCAGAGGAAATCCTTCTGCTAATAAAGGTTTATAAATTAAAAAATTTTTCATTTGACTCCTGTGATTACCTGAAGATTGATTCTTTTGACGTTAAAATCTGGTAACTAGCATTCATGTCGATAAAACGTTAGATGTCTTTAGAAAATTTGACTATAATAACCATATTTCATCCTCTTATTATGTTTAATGTTAAATTTTTCACGCTAGCCAATGAAGCGGCTGTGCGCAGATCAATAACCAGCGTACAAGCTAATGCTTACATATTAGATTTGTAAAATCAGAAATGTAATCGTTAATTCGCAAATTCTGTCACATTAATCTAACGACCTTTGAAGATACTTTGTGAGCATTAATGGAGATTTTTTTTTAAATTACTTGATTAAAGCTCTTAGTAGCATAGACCATAATAATTCGCTTACCGGCAAGCGCAAATCCTTCAATCTAACACACTTATTTATTTATTTAAATCAAGTTTGTAAACTTGACATAAACACTAATCCAATTATATATATATATATATATATATATATATATATATATATATACATACATTTGTCAATATAGACTAAGCATTTTATAATGTATAAAAGGCATTTCGACATTAAAAAACATTTAGTTTATACTGAAAAAAATATAATGTGATTGGTGTTTATATCAAGATCGCAACCTTGATTTCATTAAATGTAATCACCGCCCGCGCAATCAAAGATTGTTTAATTTTATTAACCTGACGCACTGTCTATCCTTGCCGTGTTGGTATTAAGGCATGAACAAGTTAAGTTAAAATGAAATTTTATCTCAATAACGAAATGGGTTGGATCGTTCATCCAATATGCCAGCCCTATACAAATTTCTTCGATAAATATTGATACGCAATTTATTTTGAGGTATAAAGTAAAGAGGTTCTGATAAATTATTATAATCAAGGTTGCGGTCTTGATATAAACACCTGACCCATTAATTACTTACATATGTCAGTATAAACTAAGAATTGTATAGTGTAGAAAGGGCAATTCATCCAGTAGACCGGTTTCGTCCTTATTGGGAACTCATCAAGTACTGGCCAGAATTTGCCGCGGACAGGATACGAACCTGGGCACGTCTGCTCCGGAATCTGGTGCTCTAACCACTGAGCTATCCTGCCGCACACTACACTACACACAATTTTCAGTTATATACTAACTAATGTAACTTAGTTAGTCAATTTTTCCTTTAGGTGGAGCTCATATGGCATCCATTTAGACCCAAAGTTCCAACTAACCATACCCAATCTGTCATTACTGAACAGACACCACATTACATGGGGAAGTGGTATTGAAATGAACATTTATATGATTAAACGAACATTTGTTGCCCTGGTGGTGATAACAATTATTATAATCAAGGTTGCGGTCTTGATATGAACACCTGACCCATTAATTACTTACATATGTCAGTATAAACTAAGAATTGTATAGTGTAGAAAAGGCAATTCATCCAGTAGACCGGTTTCGTCCTTATTGGGAACTCATCAAGTACTGGCCAGAATTTGCCGCGGACAGGATACGAACCTGGGCACGTCTGCTTCGGAATCTGGTGCTCTAACCACTGAGCTATCCTGCCGCACACTACACTACACACAATTTTCAGTTATATACTAACTAATGTAACTTGGTTAGTCAATTTTTCCTTTAGGTGGAGCTCATATGGCATCCATTTAGACCCAAAGTTCCAACTAACCATGCCCAATCTGTCATTACTGAACAGACACCACATTACATGGGGAAATGGTATTGAAATGAACATTTATATAATTAAACGAACATTGGTTGCGCGGGTGGTGATAACAATTATTATAATCAAGGTTGCGGTCTTGATATAAACACCTGACCCATTAATTACTTACATATGTCAGTATAAACTAAGAATTGTATAGTGTAGAAAAGGCAATTCATCCAGTAGACCGGTTTCGTCCTTATTGGGAACTCATCAAGTACTGGCCAGAATTTGCCGCGGACAGGATACGAACCTGGGCACGTCTGCTTCGGAATCTGGTGCTCTAACCACTGAGCTATCCTGCCGCACACTACACTACACACAATTTTCAGTTATATACTAACTAATGTAACTTGGTTAGTCAATTTTTCCTTTAGGTGGAGCTCATATGGCATCCATTTAGACCCAAAGTTCCAACTAACCATGCCCAATCTGTCATTACTGAACAGACACCACATTACATGGGGAAGTGGTATTGAAATGAACATTTATATAATTAAACGAACATTGGTTGCGCGGGTGGTGATAACAATTATTATAATCAAGGTTGCGGTCTTGATATAAACACCTGACCCATTAATTACTTACATATGTCAGTATAAACTAAGAATTGTATAGTGTAGAAAAGGCAATTCATCCAGTAGACCGGTTTCGTCCTTATTGGGAACTCATCAAGTACTGGCCAGAATTTGCCGCGGACAGGATACGAACCTGGGCACGTCTGCTTCGGAATCTGGTGCTCTAACCACTGAGCTATCCTGCCGCACACTACACTACACACAATTTTCAGTTATATACTAACTAATGTAACTTGGTTAGTCAATTTTTCCTTTAGGTGGAGCTCATATGGCATCCATTTAGACCCAAAGTTCCAACTAACCATGCCCAATCTGTCATTACTGAACAGACACCACATTACATGGGGAAGTGGTATTGAAATGAACATTTATATAATTAAACGAACATTGGTTGCGCGGGTGGTGATAACAATTATTATAATCAAGGTTGCGGTCTTGATATAAACACCTGACCCATTAATTACTTACATATGTCAGTATAAACTAAGAATTGTATAGTGTAGAAAAGGCAATTCATCCAGTAGACCGGTTTCGTCCTTATTGGGAACTCATCAAGTACTGGCCAGAATTTGCCGCGGACAGGATACGAACCTGGGCACGTCTGCTTCGGAATCTGGTGCTCTAACCACTGAGCTATCCTGCCGCACACTACACTACACACAATTTTCAGTTATATACTAACTAATGTAACTTGGTTAGTCAATTTTTCCTTTAGGTGGAGCTCATATGGCATCCATTTAGACCCAAAGTTCCAACTAACCATGCCCAATCTGTCATTACTGAACAGACACCACATTACATGGGGAAATGGTATTGAAATGAACATTTATATAATTAAACGAACATTGGTTGCGCGGGTGGTGATAACAATTATTATAATCAAGGTTGCAGTCTTGATATAAACACCTGACCCATTAATTACTTACATATGTCAGTATAAACTAAGAATTGTATAGTGTAGAAAAGGCAATTCATCCAGTAGACCGGTTTCGTCCTTATTGGGAACTCATCAAGTACTGGCCAGAATTTGCCGCGGACAGGATACGAACCTGGGCACGTCTGCTTCGGAATCTGGTGCTCTAACCACTGAGCTATCCTGCCGCACACTACACTACACACAATTTTCAGTTATATACTAACTAATGTAACTTGGTTAGTCAATTTTTCCTTTAGGTGGAGCTCATATGGCATCCATTTAGACCCAAAGTTCCAACTAACCATGCCCAATCTGTCATTACTGAACAGACACCACATTACATGGGGAAGTGGTATTGAAATGAACATTTATATAATTAAACGAACATTGGTTGCGCGGGTGGTGATAACAATTATTATAATCAAGGTTGCGGTCTTGATATAAACACCTGACCCATTAATTACTTACATATGTCAGTATAAACTAAGAATTGTATAGTGTAGAAAAGGCAATTCATCCAGTAGACCGGTTTCGTCCTTATTGGGAACTCATCAAGTACTGGCCAGAATTTGCCGCGGACAGGACTACGAACCTGGGCACGTCTGCTTCGGAATCTGGTGCTCTAACCACTGAGCTATCCTGCCGCACACTACACTGCACACAATTTTCAGTTATATACTAACTAATGTAACTTGGTTAGTCAATTTTTCCTTTAGGTGGAGCTCATATGGCATCCATTTAGACCCAAAGTTCCAACTAACCATGCCCAATCTGTCATTACTGAACAGACACCACACTACATGGGGAAGTGGTATTGAAATGAACATTTATATAATTAAACGAACATTGGTTGCGCGGGTGGTGATAACAATTATTATAATCAAGGTTGCGGTCTTGATATAAACACCTGACCCATTAATTACTTACATATGTCAGTATAAACTAAGAATTGTATA
>JAQBSW010005345.1:0-58439 GCA_029291075.1 Eudiplozoon nipponicum | reverse complement strand
ATTCGGATCAATATTCAACAAACTAATCGCATTCAAAATAGCATCAAAAGATATAGAGTCAAAAGCTTTTGAGATATCTATAAATACAATTAATGCATCTAACTTATTCTCGTCTAATGTGATTACATGTTTCCACATGGAAAGCATATTAGTAGTTGTCGATCTACCTTTCGTAAAGCCATGTTGACATAAGTCAAAATCAGCCGGTAACATACGTTCTAAATGATCTAGTATCAATCGTTCTATTATCTTCAAAAACGAAGGGATAATAGAGATTAATCTATAATCACTGGCGCACGTTGGCTTACTAACTTTTGGCAACGGCTTTGCTACTATCGTTAATATATCGATTGGTAATTTCCCATTCTTCAAAATTCTATTTATAAAGTTGCAGAGCGCATTCCTAAATGTTAAGGGTAATTGAATCAGATTATCAATCGAAATACCAAGGTGATCTTTTTGTTTTTTTTTATTTGATTTTTAACATCAATTTTATCAATTCATCACTATCAATAACAAGTCCTGATATGAACAGAAGAACTTCCCTTAATTGTAAAATATTTTTCAAAAATTACAATATTATTTAACCAAACCAGCGATAACATCAAATGTCCAAAAATAATAATTGATTTACTTTTATATGAGAGGTTAATTTCTGTCCGATAATTAATTTGTAAACGCCCCGGCTTCAAGTAAATGCCGTACGACGTTACAAACTCGGTTAAGGTGCTCTGAATAGAGATTAGTTACTGATATGGGGGCCCTTAAGAGGGCCTTGGCGGCGTTCGCGTAAGTTATATATATGTAAGTTGATGTTCTGTTCCTTGGGTGGACTCTGGTTGTGGTTCCTGCTGTTGTTATCATGTGTAGACAACTTGGTTGAAGTTCTGCATTAATTGGCTCGTCTTGCTGGCTGAAGTGCAACACGGTGAGTCACGAATGTTGCCAATTGTTGGTGAAACAAATCAATATCCAGCGTAGGTATTGACAGCCGACAGCACGCACATGTGTAACACGAGGCAGAACGCAGATACGACCAACTGACTTGCATGGTAAATTACCGTGCTTAAATAGCATGCAATATGTGTACTTGCATACTATTGGTTAACGTGGTTAAACGTGGTTAAGCGGCAATTTTGCTTTTTCTCATTGGTGCAACGTAAATAAATTTGAATTTAATTTACGCAATATGTCGGCGATTGATTTGTGTCGTTACACTACTCAAAATTTTATTCAACTTTGTTTAGTTTTACTACGTGATTGTTATGGGGACAGGCGAGGCATTATTTTAAAAGGCATAATATACAAGATAAAATGTTGCTCAAAATATTTGGTTTAGTTCAGACAGATACTTTTCATAAGGCAAAATTTTGCGCTGAGGTAAACTGAAATTTTATTGAAGGGGCTATGATATTTTTGTTTGAATGGTCTAAATGTTTAAATAATAATAATAATAATAATAATAATACATTTATTTGGCATCAAAGGCCAACTGGCCCAATCATTGAAATAGCAAATCAAGGGTAGGATATGTGGAGGTGAGTGGAATTGTGACTAGCAAAGTATTTAATAGCAGGGGGAGGGGTTGGGGAGGGGAAAAGTTATCATTAACATCAAGATAGTTCAATCTGGTGAAAAATAAATATAAGCGAAGTTCCATTTGACTAGACAAGATCAATTGGAGATAGTCCGTGAAGTATCAGGTCTTCAAGGTGAATGTGAGATCGAAAACGAAGATGAAGATGAAAAGGTGGCGGCCCGGAGGTAGACGTCGACCGTTGAAGTCCATTGTCGTGACGAATGAATTGATGGAGTCGGCAGGATTGAGGCGAGCGAGTCATGCAAGGATCGCAGGCATCTGTAGAACGTGATCGAGATTAAAATAAGACCAGGGAGAGTCGAAGTCCGAAGCGAACCGTTGGTGGATCGGTAGGGCTGTTGGGTTTCCGGTCCTCCGCTGAAACAAGAAAGAAAGAAAAGAGTTGGATGAACAAAACGTAGTAGAGTATCCGCAACGTGGATATAATGGGGTTAGGAATGGGCTGAGAGGTGGTATTAGTGAATCTAGAAGAAAAGAATAAGACAAGAGAGGTAGAGTGGAAGATGGCTGCCTGATGGATTTAACCCTACGAAGTTAGTTAAGAAGATAGCCTGGGGTGAAGTAAATGTTATGGATTGAGAAGGAACCAGTTTCGTTTCCAATCGGTCGTATCACAAAGAAATTTGTTGAAGAAGTACTGATGGGCTGCCTTTTTGAATTCGTGCTGGGGTAGGAGTTTTATGTCTGTGGGGAGAGCGTTGAAGACATTAGTGGCTTTGGAGAAGAGATAGATTTTTTTAAATATGGTGGGGGTATGGTAGGCTTGGATAGAAGAGTTACTAGAACGTGTGGCGTAGTGGTGACTTGGGTGGGCAAAGTTGGAGAGTGGTAAGGAAGTTGAGATCTTATGGATAAAAGAAATGACTCGAAGGTGACGTGTGAACCAAAGCGGAAGGAGGTTAGCTAGAAGTAGGCGTTCCCTGTAGTTTTGGCAGTTCGGGAAGACTCGCTTAAGAAATCTGGAGGATACCTGTTCAATGGTGTACGAGGAGGCGTGGGTGAGAGGACAGTAGAATTCGCTGGCGTAGGAAATGAGGGGCAGAACGTAGACCTTGAATAATGTGAGTTGGAGAGTGGGATTGTTAGTCTTAAAACAGATCAGACGGGCCCATTTGAAGAGTTTGGAGGTAGTGTGTGTAAGGTGTGGGGAGAAGTCTAGGGATTTTGAGAATTGAATGCCGAGATGTTTGGCCGAATCTATTATTTCTATGTCGAGGGGGTAGTTGGCAGCCGGGATAGAGCAGAATGGATCAGACGAGAGTCTCATTAAGCGAGTTTTGGTGGGATTTAGTTTGAGTCCGATTCCGCTGAGCTGTAAGTGGAGCGAGGATAGGAGCTCCGATATAAGGGATGAGGAAGGGTTGGAAGTTGTGGGGTTGCTGAATACGATGACCATATCATCCGCATATTTGAACAGCTTGAAAAGAGTGTCTTCAACCTGTATGTGTGCGAGTGTAAGGTTGAAGAGAATGGGACCAAGTACAGAGCCCTGGGGAACACCGGATCGGACATGGGTTGGCCTCGAGAGACTACTGCCAACTTTTACTCTTGCATATCGATTCCGAAGATAATAGCTGATAAGATTGAGAACATTGCCGCATATACCGCTTCTCATTAAGGCAGATTCAATTGCTGAAAATGACAGCGAGTCAAAAGCCTTGGATATATCTAGGAAGAGGAGAGTGCACTGAAGCCCTTTAGAGAAAGAAGAGTAGCAATGATCGAGAATACTAACTAAGTTGGTGGAAGATGAGCGGCCGTTCAAGAATCCATGTTGATCATCAAGGAGGTAGAAGTTTTCATGAGACTTAATGAAAGGGTAGATTAGGTTGTATAGGATCCTGTCGAAGATTTTGGTGAAAGAAGAAGATGCGGTAAGCCAATGGGGCAGAGTCACCAAATGAGTAAAATCAAGATGTCTATGGGGATGGGAGAGATCAGCAAACCGATATATGATGAGGGGGATGATGGTTTTGGGACGTTAACATCTACAGTTAGAGGGCTTTCTCGGAGGTAATGATAGGAAATAGTCAGCTGACCGGAGACACCACATCTTGATCAAATTGGTCTATTTGAATTAGTATCTTTTGCTCAGCTTGACGAGCTAGAAGGCAGCAGATATGTGGAAGGTCTCGATTCTCGTTTATGAGCATATCAGCTCAGGTAGGTGGGAACGATGATCTTGAAAAGGTGATGAACGTCAGATAGTGTTTAGCAAAAAATGAAGTCCGTCAGCTGAGAGAATTCCCAGCCTATAAGGAGTTTGCATTTACGTAATTGAGTGTTTAGTGATAGCAGGTTTTGAGGTTGAGGAGCTGAGCATGAATTAAATCTTTTCAATCTTGGAGCACTTCATTGATAGCCTGATAAGCTGTCGACATCAAGTACATTCTCAGGCGAAAGGCCTTGATCGTCGACAATCTTGTCGACACAGAGCTGCGATAAGTCATCCATCTTTGAGCGTTCAACCATTACATCAATTATGCTGCAATGAGTAAGTGCTTTGCGATTAAATGGAGATACGGATATGGACTTTGAAAGCGAGAAATTCTTCTGAAAAGAAGTCCCTCAGTTAACATATCACAGAGTCAGCAGACTCTTGATTTGGTGAATCATCACGAAGATTGGAGTATCTCTTCCTCTCTATCGAAAGTGAAGGAATTCAGCAGTGACTCAAGGTGCGGAAGGTGTTGGGCGGGCATCAGTGCTCTTATTGTTTGATCGTTATGATTTGACTACCACCTCAGGTAGGAAAAAGTACTGGTGCTGAGTGAGTTATCGCGAGAACCCTCATGATGTCATTCGGCTTTTGGAAACTGAATTACCTGATTAGATACTTGGGAGTTAGGATGCCCACAGCATGGCGATCCAGGTATAAAGAGAAAAAAAGGCAGTGAAGAGTTGTTGAATATAAATGATGATGAATATAGAGAGGTCTGGTGCTGATGAAGATGCTTTTTGTGGTCAAAGTTGTAGCTGAAAGCAGAAAAATTCAGCCGGGGTCCAATCAACAGCATTTATTCTAAGAGATCTGAATACCTGCTGTAGCTCAGTCCCGGCTCACGTCGTATGATTCTGTCGCCCAGAGACATATCACCGATGAGGAAAAGTCTGTGCTGGAATTGAGAGGGACGACAAGTCTGACAGAGCCACATACCTCAGTGATCTCATTAGAACGAAAAAGAGCTCGTGGTTGAATTAATTTTGAAGCGTAAAGTGACGGTTGTTGAAGTTGCGAGCCTTTGAGGAGATTAGATTTAGATCAGAGAGGAGAAGCATTGTTGTTCATTTCCTTCAGCAGATTGTTATGGGCGAATCGGTGATGAAGTGAAAAATAGATACAATTGATCCAAAGTCGAATTTAAGTTTTCGCTGTTTACCAATTTATCGTTGATGAAATAATTGTAGTTTAGAAAGCAAGAGGCAGATATATGGGTTCAGAAACACTCAGAGAGGAATTTGATGTGAGGGAAACCTGTGTTCTAAAGGACGGAAAAGAAATCCAGGCAGAACTTGATTATCCTGGGTAGAACGACGATGGATTCAATGACTAGAGGGAGTTAATTTGATGATACGTGGGCTGGGTCAAGTTTTGTATAGTAAATATGAACTGCATTTTTTTCATTTCGATTATATATCTGTCCCAAAAGGTAACTTGTAGGAGTGGACCTGAACAGTTTACAGAAGATGCGTTGTGGAAACTTAGCGCAGTGGTCCAGCCGGCGACATGTAATGGCTGCAAGATAGTGTAGAAGCCTTAACTGGTGCAGGTAAGGGCTAATTGAGAGAGCTGTTAAATCAGGAAGATGTGAGTGGGAGTGGACTGGAGAGTGCGTCACCAAGGTCCTGTGAACTGAACAACTTTTCTTTGGATTGCTCTTCAGCCAGAAGAGCAGCAGTGACAAACTGGAGAAGGTGGTGTCAGTGTGTGTGGGTTGTACTTTCTCAAGTCACCTCTCAGCAGGGTATAAGTCTCGTTTGAGTTTGACTTGTCAGATATTAAGATGGGCAGATATTTCTATTAATTTGAGACTGACCCTCATATAATAGACAATCTTTTGTGAGAAGGCTGAGGCTCAGCCCTTTTTCCAGAATCTCTTTGGGTAGCTAAGTTTCCCCTATTTGACTGTGATGAGATCTGGGGCCAAAGGTCGTCCTTGCGAAATGGGGAGCGCGGAGTCAAAGAAAGGGAGTTTTACTTGTTGCATGAGTTTCTAAAGACAACTTCTCCTGGCTACCATTTCAGAAACACATCTGGCAGCGCAGCAAATAAATAATAATGTTATTGCATGAGGCACTTATCATTTTTGTGTGATGAGCATTTCTCATGTGCACGACGGAACTCGACCCGTTGGAAGATAGAGATATCCTTGCTTTGGATTCAAACCTTCATCAAATAATAATATTATTGAAAATGTGCAATATAAAAAGATATATAAAAATTTTAGTCATGTAGATAAGCCATATCTCACTGGTGCTTTTTCCTTACAATTATATTCTTGACATCAAAAATATCTTATCAGAGTAATAGTTGTATGCATCAAAATAGGAAAAATTAAGGTGTAATTCAGGTCTAACACATACGAAACTGAAGGCTTGACTGGCAATTATTGATTGTGTATGCAGTAGCACTTGGTGGTAGCATTTCAATTTTGATAATACAAAACTTGAAATAAAAATCTCAAGGAGTTCTGTTGTTGATCACGGTGCCAAGAGCTCCACAACTATTGATATTCCGGGAGAACCCATAGATGCCAGATCGCTTGAAGTCCTAAAATTTACAGTAGAATCTGACATGCTTATATTTCCATTTGCGTCTGCTAAATTCAAATCGGCAATATCTTGCACTAATTTACTAGTGTCCTCAAATTTAATATCAGCGTTCATGTCTGTAAAGTTTATTTATTAATTCGACACTTAATGTTAGGCAAATCGGAATGTGAAACATGTCTCTCGCAAAACGCCCAAACAAATAATCTGGAAGGAGATATACGTGAACAACAGAATTATTAAATTACCCGTTCGAGAGCGTCCCTTCTATGTGTGCTTCAATAAAAAATGCAAGACAGTTTAAGCAGATATATATTGTGAATGTTGATCCGTTTAATAAAGAAAAATGTGAAAATTGCAGCAGACGAACGGAAGATACATCCAGTCGAGGAACGTGACACTCGAAAACTGAAAATGGCGCACAATTCATAGTCAAGTATTTAAACAAAGAATGTTTTGGAAAATAAAAGAAAAAATTCTTTTTAAATAAAATTCGTTACAATCAGCCATGGTGGTTTAAATTTATCAGTTAATGTTACTTTGCATTTGTGGGAGGATTTATCTTTCTCCACACAATTATCCTTGTCTTTTGTTCATCCTTGAAAGTATATGTAATCAAAATTTAAAAATATCATCTGGATTTAACAATGGTGTGATTGCGCTGGGTGGTTGGTAACTATTATTTAAATCAAGTGGGTTGCGAGCTTGAGGTAAACACCAATCCCATTGTATTTAACCAGTCGTCGAACAACATAACAAAACTACCGTCAGCAGGATTGTAGATTTTTTCTAGTGTTTGTAAGCTGTCTACTTATACTCTATTTCCAATTGTCCGTCTAAGTTTACTTTTCTAAACTGCCTAGCTAAACCATCCGTGCGGCGTCGTTGACAATGAAATCAAACCCTTTATACAAACTTAGTCATTTTTATTAATTCAGGGGAATACGCTCAAGTTCGATACCAAAACCAAATTAATTTAAATTGCGAATTAACACTGTAGCTACAGCCGAATGTAGTACCTGTTTTCCTGAATATAATACGAACACTGACTTACTATAGACGTAAAAGGTTCTAAATCGTTGTTTAACATTAGAAAAGTTAGAAATGTGGAGTTCAGTAAATCCCCATATAAATGTAATAAACCAAATAATTTTTTTTTTATGTTGTTTGACGACTGGTTAAATACAATGGGATTGGTGTTTACTTCAAGCTCGCAAACTTGATTTAAAGAATTTTGTTTTAGTTTTGCCGGATTTTTTTACAACTATTTTACGGAGTAAACTAATTGTAAAATATTGTAATAATTTCAAAAAATTCATTTTTTAAAAATATTTCAGTTTCTTCTTATTGCTATTTTCTGGTTGTTTTCAGTTTTTGAATTTTTTTATTATGTCGCATTCTTTGTTGTACAGTGCTCTGTGATTCCTAACATCATCAGGGTCTTGAAAAATTTTTAATACACTTGATCCGTTGGAATAAAACATTTTTGTTCAATGCGGTAATCTAGTAATTAAATAACGCATGAGTTTCATTCAGTTTGGGCTTTGCAGGTATATATTCGCATTCTGGGTCGTCAGCATAGTAATGTTTAATTGAAGCACATACGCCTTTGTATATTTCAATTAAAAACTGTTGGTGCGCATCCTATGAACAACTGTGACCATTAAATGGCAGATTTGTACTAGTCTGAATAAAAGTATACTATTATAGATCTATTGTAATTAGAATAATTATTCGCACTAACTCCTCCATGCTGATTATCAAATTCTAATCTTAATCGAAGGAGTTCTAAACTACTATAGTAGTACTCAAGTGTGATTGAATTTAAGTAAAACAATTTTGTATTACATGTTCCATCTTTTTGCTTCTATTAAGACAACTGTTGACCCCATAACTGCAAAATATTTTTCTGCATTGAGCTAACAGTAGACAAATTAGACCCAAACTGGGCTGCGATATATTCAGAGTAAAATCCTAACATTTTGTGTAAAACATTTTTTACGGTAATAGGTTAAATAACTAATTAACTCCACGTCACAAAAAGACGTTTTAAATTATTTGGTCATTTGCATTATTGCTGGTTTCTTAGACATATATTTTATGGCAATATATAAAATATAGTCTTTATATTTAAAATGAATCAGTGAGACGGCAAATTTTTAGCAGCTTGAGATTATGAAAACCCACTAGCTCTGTATTTGGAATATTACATCAAAATTGACATTCCAAACTGGTCATCCGAACCACTTATATTAAATTCGTTACCCTCCTCTGCTTCGAAATCAAGTTTCTCACATCTAAGCCAGTAGTGAATTTTCATGCAATTAAACACTATAGAAAAATAATATTTGTTAATTATGTGCAACATGCTTAGGATCAAAATAAGCCTAGAATTAAAATAAACACAAGCTAAAACCGAATACACTACTTGTCCTCTTTTGCTTTTCGATCGCCTAATAAAATAAGAATACGGAATTCCGATAGACAAAGTATATTTCAAAAGTCCTTTTATATTAATTAGGATATGGAAGATATTAGAATCTTGAGTCATTCTCGCACTTTATAACAAAGCACCTTACAGTAGAACAACAAAACAATTACAGAAACTGAATACGAACAACGTATAAAGATATAGAACTTTAATTTAAATGAATGTTACAAATATTTTTTTAAAATTATTTTTACATGCGATATATTTTTATATACCAGTGGTAATTCAAATGCCCAAATACATTACTAATCTACATTTATATGAGAAGTTTCTGACTCCGAAATACGAAAACATGTTTTTAGAAGGCGATTCATGCATTGACGTTTTCTCCTTTTTCCAGTTGACGAATACATGTTACAGACCATATATGGTTCGCGTTATTCCTGCGGCTCTCTCCACGACGGAATTACCGACTCTATAAATTGTTAATCAGGAACGGCCTAGAAATTTTGATCCTTCATGCGGTTTTACTTCTCTTTATTTTCGTCCAGGAGCGTAAATTGAGAAATGCAACGATTCAGAGATATCCAGACCTCTTTTCCTGATATTGTAAAGACTTCTTTGGTAGTTTTTTTGTTAAAAGTAGTCATGCACATCTATTTCATCAGTTTTAAACCGGTTTATCCCTAGAACTTAGACGTAGCACTTCTGGTCTTGGTCGTAGTTCGGTGACATACCGATTAAACATTGACATTAACACCAAAGGAAGAATATGTTCCCGACCTATTCTATCAGTATAACTGAATTAAAACTCATTCCAGCACAGGTGCTGAAATTGTCCTACAGCAAACTGTAACTTAAGCTGCATCAATAGCTGAGCCCTGGCGCAACAGTGAAGATATTCAAAAGTTTCAATCAGTGGTCTTACTCTAATTACACGCCATAGTGCCATGTCCTGTATATGTGAAACACTTCTTTGTGTTTATCGACTTCGACATATAAATAATTAGCCGCATGTTTAAGGGGAAAGCGAATACAACTCACCAATACTGGGGTGAACCCATTTAATTCAGAACCAAGTAATTATTCTTAGTCTAAGCATCCAATTATGTTGTTTTTACATTAGAGACCAGAACATACCAATTTAAGAAATATCGTCTGCTATAATTACTCTGACGACAATTTCATCACCATGACTTCTATAAGAGTAACATTTGCGGGCCATTGCTGATAATAAAACCGTGGAAATGAATTCTCACTATATATGACTACAGTAACGTAAAATCGGTGCCTATGTCAATTAGAAAAGTGACCACGTGAACTCATCCCGAATGACGATTTCTTTAAAATTTATCTCGGCAACTTTCTTGAGATTTCCCATTAAACGAATCTCACCATTATGCCGGCAGTTTACATGTTTTAAGACATCATTGAAGCGCTTTTATTACAATATTCACTCTTATTCATTACTCTGGAACTTTACCGCGCTGCTTTTGAAGGTCATATTTTTCTTTGCCCGCGCACGTTCCAATTTCACCTGTACCTTCTCACTTACGGAAAGAGTCAGTTCATTCCAAGGCAAGTCAAAAGAATTCTACATTTCTAATGACACAAACTCTATTCAAATTGGCCATCCAAACTCTAATTTGAGTATCAATCTCCAGGTTTGGTGTCAATATAAGACTTCAGGCTTTTGGCCCGCCATTTCTAACCCTCTTGCGTTAGAACCTGACCCATGAGTAGAAGATACCAGGGATATCGCCTTACACTGTCTGAAATGAATTTTATGTTCTGTACTGTGTGTTCTCTTGTAGATTTTGGAGATCTTGACTAATTTATGCACAATTTAAAATTCTGTATACATCCCCTTCAATGAGTTCCGAGCGCGGTCGCCCAATTTTGTAGTCTATAGTTTTGTTGTCAAACAAGAACCTCGGACGCGTTAAATATGTACCCTCTCAACTATAAGAATATTCTTTGTCTTATTTTTTTCATCGGGGTTGATATTTAAAACTGATTAAATGAATTCCTTATGTTAACCACTATATGCGAAAAACAAGTAATACGTTTCTGAAGTCGTCGTGACAATTGTTAATTGAAAGGAGTATGTCCTTGTTTCATAGAAACAACAGATTCAAACTAAAGTATTGACAGACACAGCAGTAATAACCGAATGAATTAAGTATGCTCCTGGCCTGCCTGATTCCCGAAGAATATAAGAACACTGAATTCCGATAGACAAAATTTATTAAAAAGTCTTTGTACAAAACAATAATATAAGCAAAGTTTTAAGTCTGAGAGCCAACTGTAGCATACTATAACAGAGTGCCTTGCTGCATTACACAAATAAAGTATCTGAAACCGAGCATAAACAAGGAAAAATGACAAAGAACATGAATCTAAACGAAGAATCTAAAAATTATTAAAGTAATGATTTTAATTCAAGATTTTTTAATCAACCAGTGGTAAAATTAAACATCCAATTATTTAAATTTTTAAAATTTATTTCAATATTGGGTGTTCTTCAATCGTACATGAAAAGAATATTTGAATAAATTTTGGGAAATCCTTTATCCAAATTCATGTTATTATTCTTTATTAAACAATCATTAATTGTGTGGGTGGCGATAACATTTAGTTATATCAATCTCGCAGACATTTTCATTGTGTATTAGGCCTTGCGCATTTATTAACAAATTAATTCAAATAGGATCAGAAGGATAAACACAAGTCAGCATGAACAAAATGTATGATCCCATGTACACATTCATTTCGTGCTTACTGGCGAATCATCAGTAGGAGTCCGTACTATACCCTATTCCTATTATATATTTCGTCAATTAATGTGGGGCAATTGGACGGTGGAGTTTCCAAGCGGAGCTAATTTCATATAAGTTTCGATAATACAACTTCAAAAACAACTCAGTATATATAAAACACCTATTCTGTAAATTGAACTAACACTATGGTAGTCGAGTAGATACATGGACACAACACTATGGATACCGAAGCGGTACATGATAACAAAACAATGGATTTCAATTTATCCTTACTAGAAATATTATATATATATATATATATATATATATATATATATATATATATATCTCTATAATTAGGAAAAACAACACATAAATAAACAGCAAAGGCCATTTACCTGTGAATACTTAAACATCTCTCTATGCAATCACATATTTATACATTTGTTACCAAGCAAAATAGCAATCTTGCGCAGTGCGGGGTGAAACGATCAACTATACTGGGAAAAATAGCACTTGTATATGTAACAGTGAACAATGTGCACAAATAGCTAACTCTCAAGATACCAAAAAAATAATGACAAGATCTCAGACATCACTTCGCAATACTGCGAGAATGACCTTCACATACAAACACGCATACACAACACAAACACAAACGCATACACACTCACCAACTAGTCAAAACAAGAAACAACAGTAATAACGAGTCAGATTTGTTACCAATAGCATAATCAATTGAAAACCCAAAATGTATAAATATGTATGATTGTATAAGAGATGATTAGTATTCACGAAATAAATGGCCTTTATCCACTTTGTTATTTGTGTGATGTTTTCCTAATTATAAGAATACTGTGTTAATTAAAACGGCATGGATATCATAAATATATATATATATATATATATATATATATATATATATATATATATATATATATATATATATCACATATGGTTTTATTATTAACGAAATGCTGTATCAAAGAGCAAATGAATTACACTCGCAAGATTTGTATCGTACTCATTATACGTTTCAAGTACTATCCAAAATTTTGCGTCGATGGGGCGCTAATACTAGCAAATTTGCTTCATAGTCCGGGGCTTCACCCATTGAGTCACCCCTCCCGCATATTACATTAAATTTTTATGTCAGGTAACAAAATATGTTTTTTATTATCCTTTGCTTAAGAGAGAACTCATTTAGAATATCTTAAGACAAGATTCCTGGAAATACCTGACGAGAGTCAAATAAGGACGAAACCAGTCTGCTGGATGAATTGCCTTTGCCAATTTATGCAATGTTTAATTTATACTAATAACATATATATAACAAAACTCCTGCTACTAGAAGCCAATTCAATCTAAGTTAAGAAAGTAACGTGGTGTCTGTTCGATAATGACATTTTGGTGGTAGATAATTAGACCATTATGTCGTAAAATCTGAATTGGAAGCGAATCAATAAAAAGGTTGGTATATAACTTTAAATTTTGTTTAGTATGCGGAACCGGTAGCGCACTGGAAAAAGTCATTAACTCCGCAGTAGAGATGAAGCTAATATACTGGATAAATCGTCTTGGTTACCTGATGGAATGTTTATATATATATATATATATATATATATATATATATATATATATATATATATATTAACGATTTATTGTCATATTTTGTATCTAATAAATTAAATACAAAAGGGCCAAAATTAATAAATGCGTAAATTAATGCTACAATTACTGTCACAGAATTTGAAGCTTGCTATTTCAAGATTTAAAATAATAATTTATTGAATTATCTTTTAGAGTCAAAGCTGTGTGGCTGTTCGCAAATGTCTCATCTGCCATTTATTTGGCATACAAAGCAGTAAATAATTTTTGAATAGATCATATTCGATTTATCATGAATGTGACACTCAAAAAATTAATCAGTAACGTCATGCCTATTAATGTAGACAAAAGGCGAGCAGTAAAAATTTTTAATAGAAATTAATCATTTTAACGTAAATTGCTAGCGTAAAATAAACATAGTCTATTATTTACATTGTAAATTCTCATATTGTTAGGGAACGATACGTATGTTGTAAAAGACAAAGTCGTCGTCTTTAGTTGAAGATTATACCGTTATATCTTTCAAGAAAATTACATGCGCCTTTTTAGTAATCGGCGACATTATGGTGTAATAGTCAAAACATGCTACTTCGGCTCTTTATTGGCCTGTATTCTATCTGTTACGTCCACACCTAAATCAACAAGCTACATTCTGATAAATACTGCACGATTAATTTCACCGAGTGCGCTACGTTTCACGCCGGTTGAACCACCACAATATTCCCGTCCACATATATTTTCTTTTCGCGTTATCGGAGCCTATACTAACATAAATAAAATGTGTAAGTCTAATAAAGACATACTGTGTCAAATATACGTTGCAGCACCGTGTGCAATAGCCGAAGTGTTCTAGAGAATTGTCATTTGGAGCATTAGGTTGAACTTGATGCCAAATTGAGCTTACCTTTAGCTTGGATAGTATGAAACATAAGACTGTAAACAATGCAAAGGAAGTGAGTTTTGTTTTGTTAAATCAAATAGAGATTGGCTAGATTCCCTCTAGCAGAAATCTTAGATACTAATTAAGAATTGTTCGGTAGAAAAGCAAGTATGATCTGGTAGAGATTGAACCAATTTCTCTATGCAATACTTACCTTCTGAAAAACAATATATTTGCTCAAATCCAGCAGCATACTTTTTTAAACATTAACATCTATACACATTTAAAACCGGTGATTATTTCTATGAAGTTTCGCTGGTAACTATGATATGCCATATAAATCACATAAATCAAGATGCAACTTACCTTCACAATCCTAAAAGCTTTTACGAGGAAAATCTTGCAGCAAACAAAGAAAGATCAAAGGATAAGTGAATTCTATCTTCAAGAAACGATCTCTTCTACAACATAATAGACAAAAGATCTTACTCCATTTTTAACTTTTTCGTGTGTTATTTGTTAAACTAAGAGAGACAATTACAACTTCCACCATGTGTGGTAGAGTAACCAATAAGAATTGTTGAACAGTTGCTGTTTTAAAAGAATTCAACATGTAGGTCATCAAATGCACTGTAAAGCCGAAAAATTCATTGTAAAGTGAATTATGCTTCGGATATTGCTCATAGCTATTTTTAATGCAGAATTTCACATTTACGAATAGTTTCATTAAAAATTTTCCAGACTAAATACTTTTCACTTTCATTTTCATTTATTGCCTAGGATCTACATTTTAGGAACAAAGATGTGTTTGCAAAACCACACATTCACGGTATGATGGAATTTGAATGGATGGAATTTATTCGAGCTACTGTAAAGGTAATATTTTATAACTTAAAATCTTTAGGAGCTAGGTGGTAAATTTTGGGGATTTCTGGGTCCTGTTATAGTTTTTATGGACGATCAACCGCTTGGCAAATACGAAGATCTTAGAAGATTGGCAACAGAAAAGTATGGATTTGAAGAGTTTAGACCATTAGCACTCTACAAGTCGATTGCGTTGGAAGCCTACAAAAGCAGATTACAAAACACTGGCGTAAATCTTTGTGATAATACAGTTTAGAGAACATTTGCGTCGATGTTAGTAAGCATATCAGGACAAACACTTGACCCACTGTTAATAGAATTGTATTCAGATATTGTGCCAAAGACATGCAAAAATTTTGAAATTCTCTGCAGCGGTTCATTGGATAAGGTGAAGAAAAATGAAGTTGAATCTTACAAAATGAGTTATCAAGGCACAAAATTTTTCAGACTTGTGCAAAATGGCTGGATTCAAGGTGGTGGTAAGAAATTTTTCAATTCAATTTAGACATCTTGTACGGACAAGGTGATGATGGATACTCGATTTATGGAAAAACTTTTGGAGGTATGCTGATGATGTGAAAAATGGTACTAATGATTATATGTTAAAGGCCAGAAGTATACAACATTTTAAGCAGCATATCTTCTGTTTTTATTAAAGTTTGGCAAAGTAAAACAGAATCTACTTTAATTATTGTTAAACTTTAAATATTCCTAGTTTATTTTAGTATTATATTGATTCCACTAGACGTGGTTAAAAGCCAACAATCATTTCTAAACCACACAAAGCCAATCGAAAATGAATCTGTTAAATGACGGGGGAGACAACACACAATCATAATTAAACAATTACCAAATGCGCAGGTGGTGATAACAATTCTTTAAATAAAGCGCAATTAAACGTATTTGATATGACTAGGAGAGGAAGAGTTATATAGTTGATTTTCCTAATTCTAACCTGTGCCCTGCGGCTTGATCCTCGTTAGTCACATTGCCGTCGTGCTCTGATGATGAATATAAAAGTTCGTGGCACCGCAGTACGTGTAGCTCACAGTGAATTTGCCTTGTTGACCTTTTATAGTTTGCTGCGCAGTGTATCCATGACAAATTTATCTATCTATACACACTAGTTATTTTCGATCTCAAACCGCCAAGTACCCATTTTCTTATGGAACAAAATGTAGTATGTCAATTTGTAATTGAGTCAATCACAATATTGCAGATTTTCTCGGAATACTGATTATAGAAATCAAAGCGTTTCTGGAAAATTTGCAGCACCGTGTTTAATTTAATTACAATTGGACATTATATCGTTATTCAAAAGGCAAAGCGTACTCGGCGGTTGGCAAATCAGCAATAACTAGTGTCCAATGGAGTTTCGCCCTGTTTTAATGCTAGCTAAATAAGATAAAGTTGATTTTTTTCTCAAATTTATAAACTTGATTCAAAGAATCGACAATTATATCTGCAAATTACTTTCTTCAATTCGATTACTTTAGAAGACTTGATGTATCGCAGCACAAATCATGTCAGCAATAGTAGCTTTGCTTTTTAAACAAATCTTGAAATTTAAATCGATAAAAAAGTTTAACTAATTCCATGTTTAGCTACAAATTGCTACTGTTTTGTCAAATAAGTCTATGTATTTATGGCTAGCGGACATAACTGTAAAGAATTCTATGTTATTGTTCACATTTTTTATGTAAAAATTGTATAAAGTTAAAAATTTTATTATGCAAAAAATCTGTTTATTTAATGTTAAGATGAGAATTTCATTATTCCACATGACCGACGTGGCGTTTTGTCAATGGCGAATAGCGGTAGGCACAAACAGACTTCTCAGTTCTGCATTATGCTAACTCCAGCTCCATGGATGGACAAGCGCTACGTCGCCTTCGGGTAAGTAAAAATGCTCCAAAACAGTCGTCCGAGCGTAACACGTCTACACGTAATACTGGTCAGAGCTTGTTTTAAAAACAACTGTTGCTTACGCAGAGAACACAAAAATCATATACATCGCAAAAATCGAAGTATTAACAGACATTTAGTTACCCATGCACTCACAAGCTACCTTGTATCAATTACTGGAAACCGTGTAATTGTCAATTAAAATGATTATGCTAGGAAACAAACAGGCGTATTTGTCAAATAATTGAAATTTATTAAGCTTACACGCACGCGACAAAATAAAAAAATAAGTCAATTAATGAAAAATAGAATTAATATAAACTCGGTAGATATAATTTAACAATAATTGTTTGCGCGGGTGGTGGTAACAATTCTTTAAATCAAGTTTGCGAGCTTGAAGTAAACACCAATCCCATTGTATTTAACCAGTCGTCGAACATCATAACAAAACTACCGCCAGCCGCAACGCACTGACGCGTTTCGACTTTCCTTGAATACAATGGGATTGGTGTTTACTTCAAGCTCGAAAACTTGATTTAAAGAATCGGTAGATATAACACAGTAAAAATGGCCATTTGTTTGCCGGAACTCAAATCGACTACAATATATGATACATTGTATAATACATTTTCCAAAAGAAGTTGGATTAAATACTTACGATTCCAGCTTCCTGCTCGTAGTTGTACAATAAATGAGTTCAACTTAATCCATTTTGCCATTGCAAATTATGATATTAAGCACCAGGAATTGAAGTCGAGTTTAGTTACAATGAAAAAGAGGCCTAATAATGAGGTACATACCTGCTTTATAATAAACGTATGCTTAGTTAAATAGTATATATCATAATCCATCCAACACTATAATGAAGTTATTAACATATATAAGAAACGAAGAAGACTACAGAAGAATAAAAAAGGCAGCAACGTTTTCTATAATATATATGTCGAATAATTTCAAATAAGACAGTATGTTGAAACTCCGCGAATTGCTTTCGCGGGTTGTCGCATTGCAATACAAGTTTTGCGAAGATCCGATTGATCCACATTTCCAAGTAGGCATCAAGATCGTCTTCATGGTGGTTGGATGTGGATTCATCCCTTTTTTCTGAAGGATCCACCATCGTTTATACTAACCACTGGAAATGAGGTACGATCTAATCTTCCGACCTCATTTCCAGTGGTTAGTATGAAAGAGGCTGATGCCTTCGGAAGGAAGGGAAGAATCCGCACCCTTGGAACCGGGATCAATCAGATCTTTGCGAAACTGATAGTTCAAAGAAACAACCCGCGAACACAAATTACGGAGATTTAATAGTTCTGTCTCGCACTGCGAAATTATTCAAGTAATATCTGATAGATAGTATTTGATGGTCCTACTCGGCAGAAAAGATAGCTGACAATCTTAAAAATTTTGATTATGCAAAAATTATTGTCAATGTCATTAAAAGCAAGGGTCCATAAGACTCTCACGTTTAAAAATTTATGTTAGAATATTGCTAAAGCGAATAGAAAAAATCAATTATTGACCTCAAATAATTATCATATATATTATTATCTCAATGCGGTACATGTCTGTATTGTAATGAAATTATTAAAATTAATTAATTTATTACATATGTCAGTATAAACTAAGACTTGTATAGTGTAGAAAAGGCAATTCATCCAGGAGACCGGTTTCGTCCTTATTGGGAGCTCCCCAATGCTGGCCAGAATTTATCGCGGACAGGGCTCGAACCTGGGCAAATTGTGGCCAGTATGTGATGAGTTCCCAATAAGGACGAAACCGGTCTACCGGATGAATTGCCTTTTCTACACTATACAATTCTTAGTTTATACTGACATATGTAGGTCATAAATGGGTCAGGTGGTTATATGAAGACCGCATACTTAATTATAATTATTGTTATCACCGCCCGCTCAACCGGTGTTCGTTTAATTATTAAAATGTTCATTTTAATGACATGTTTTGTAATAGCTATATATAGTTAGTAAACTTCGTATTTTTTATGATGATCAGAGCAAAATATTCTAAAATGTCCTAGTTTGTGCTATATACAAATTATTACTGTGCGTTATTAGTCGCAGTAATACTATAATACATATATTTCGAAAAATTAAGAATAAAGAGTTGTTTAGGTTCAATAAATAAATTCGATTCTATTCTATTAGGCCAGGTCTTATACTAGTATTCATTGTCGATTCTGATTCAGAAAACCTTCGCTGTATAAAAAATATAGTCTGATATATAATTGGGCGTAGAGATATTCCTGCAGCCAAAAGGCTTCATTTTACGTTTAAATTTGGTCTCAATCAATTCAATTACATAACTACAATTTCTACAGATATTATACTTTAAAATTTGCATACAACCATCCCAATTAATAGAATAACTAGTTTATCGTGAGTACTTGGATAGGTCAATGTAGTACTTCACGACTGCAGTTGGACAGCTAGTTATCTCACCGTCATCCATTAGCAGACTAGTCCTGAAAATCGGCGTTCTACACTGGAGTTTAGGTTCCAACATTTGACTCTGAAATTCTTACATTTTAGTCCATATCTCAACTAATCAATTGTGAATAATATAAGCAAGTTGAAGTGGAGTTACAACGTGTTTATAATGAATTAGTTTGATAACAAATATATGGTTTTCGCTCATTTAAATAGTCGTTGAATTAATAACTTCAGTTATGTGCCTCCAGAAAGCTGCATTAATATTGGACTATTCTACTCTACTCGTGCGCATAATGATATCCCTTATATATATATATATATATATATATATATATATATATATATATATATATATATATATAGTCAGTATAAACTAAACATTTTATAAAGTAGTATATAAGTTTGCTTCAGAATCTTGCAGTCAACCAATGCACCACCCGTGTCACACACTTCACGATGTTTTAATTTATAAACCAACTTAATATTTGGTTTGCCTTTCCTCCTGGTGAAACCTATTGGGTATCATTTAGGGTCTAAAGTTCTAACTAAACACCACCAATCTATCGCGGAAAGTTCTATCAAGTATTTGGCGAGTTCTAAATAAGGACGAAATCGGTCTACATGATGAATTCTCTTTGCAAGTTTGTGTAGCGTTTAGCTTGCTGTCTGTTATATAATGACAGATTGGTCGATAGAGATGCAAAATAGGCTCCATCTAAAGGTAACACTGACAACAGAATTGGGTATGTAACAGAAAATTGAGTTTAGTTTGCGACAGGGATGACTTATTAGTGGTGATCAAAACTCTGAAACAAATGTACTCCGGTTCGATCCCCGATCACAGCAAATACTGGTAATTACTTGAAGAGTTCCCAATAAAAACGAAACCGGTCTACTTGATGAATTGCCTTTTCTATCTTATGCAGCGTTTGGTTTATTCCGAAAATATATATAATCAAAATTGCGCCATAAAAATTCAATGTATACCATTAATTATATAGTAGGAAGAATAGCACACTAAATTAATAGATTGATGTTATAATAATAATAATAATAATAATAATAATAATAAAAATATTTTTATTAGATTTTCTTAAAATATTTCGATTAAATTTAACTATACGAAAACTTAAATTACACTTTGAGTATAAATGGAGTAATAAATGAATAAATGCAAGTTATTTTAGATTGTATTGTATATGCCACATGTTTGTGTAGTTTGGGATGTTTAGTGCCAAGTTATTCAATATGTATGTTTATGGTTGTTTCGTATAGATGTATGACATATGGTCAACTGTTTAGTGCCAGCTATTTACCTATCTTACTGAGATTACTATCTCTTTGAGGAAAGTGTGAATATTTATTTCTGCATTACTCGAGTGTGCGTATTTGGTGATAATCTTACAGCATCTACATCTTTCCAAGTTATATATATATATATATATATATATATATATATATATATATAATATTTTGGAATGCAAGCCTTAATAAAATTAATAATAATAATAATAGTAATATATATATAATATATAATAATAATATGTAATAATAATGTATATAAATGTATTCTCATTTTTAGTAATTCGAGGTACTCATGTGACAAAGAATACCGAGAAAGCATATATGTTCATTGACCTGATCAAATTTTACAGGTCGTATCAATTAGAAGAAACATTGGTATAAAATTAACAATCAATAATAAATTTAATTGGAAATGTTTATCATCGCACATTTACAAGAGCTCTACTGATAAATTTGTTTGCCGACGTTGGGTTTTACAATCGTTGATCTTAACCTATCTCAAAATAATGAAGCTGAGAAACCAAATTCTTTCAATGGAATAACTAATTGCTTTATTTCCAAGCACCCTTTAAATAGGCAGCCGAGTTGAAAATTGTCTTAAAATAGAAAAAACGACATATTTCAAATGGGTTATTCCGATACTTTTTAAAATTAAATTGTGATTCGGTTGATAATGGCAGTGGATAAGTTCTATGAGCAGATAATCACTGCAGTGTGCTAATCAGACATTTCCATGAGCAACATTATAGTGAAATCCAACACAGCTCGCGCAAAGCAGAGTACATTAATTTAAATATAGAATGCTGTGATTTCTAAGCATTGAATAGGCACAATGGTCGTGCAAAATCTGTAAGCCTTACATTAAACGACTAAACAAGTATTTATATACATAAAATTATCAAATTTAAGATAAGTACCTCTCTCTAATTTAAATATTTGCGCAGCATAGCAGTCGGACAGGTTTTGCGGCTGGTAAAAATAATGCGATAGATAATTTTGTTAAATTAGCAAATATGATGGAAATGAAACATTGACAGGTGTTCTGATATGACTAATCGACCCATAAATTATACTCATGATTAATGAATGTATGAGAATACAGAAATTCAAAGGGACATGAAGTATTAGAAAGGATAGTCCTAATATTATTCAATTCCCTTAAAAATAACAGTTTCTGTGTACAATACGATTGTAGCTGCAAAGTGATATAGACAACGAGCTCACTTTGTATAAGTATAACTAAAAACTGTAAAATATGTAAAAGTCAAAACGGAACGCAATCTATCTCTTAGGCGTTTAATTGCCTCTTCACAATCATATTTTAAGTAAATGTGCATAGGCTTTTATCAACAGTATAAACATTCACAGCGGATTTTGTTATATCGTTAAGTTTATACTTGTCTACAAAATGCAGCCGACTTAGTAAGGATAACGTCCACGACGAAGCTTCCTCTAACTAGTGTGCAAGATAGATTCCGCTGTTATCTATAATTGGAGTTGTTCCTGTGAACAATCATATGTAGGCAGATGCACTATAAGTTTGAATTCACGATTTTTCGACCACATACCAAACTTGTTGTGGCAAGTTCGACTATAAATAATTATGTTATGTCCTGTAAAAATAGCAACATGGCAACAAAATTCTATTTCAATTTTAATAGGAGCTCGGTGTGTTGGTATGCTTCCCTATTTTGAAGATATTTCAATAAATCGACGTTGGCCGGAGTACAAGCAAAAACAATTTTTCCGGGCACTGGCACTGTCAAGAGACCGTCCAAGTCCTATTTAAAACTGTTTCCCTTTGACAGCATTTTAGACTAATGTATATATTTTGTGTAACCTTTTTAATGTGGACTAATGTTCTATCTACAAATAACTTTTTTTTTACATACCTCCAGTAAAATCAGTTGAATAGATATAGCAAAAGCGCTACTGTGGATTTTTAAATGTTTTAAAAAATTCATTTCGAGTAATAAATGTTTTGCATATCTGAAGAAAAAAGGATGCAATCAGAAGAAAATTTGGTTTTGAATTATTGGCATATTTTTCTCCAGCCTGGCCATTAGAGCCCTATATATAATATGTATGCTTGTATGTAAGGGAAATATATTAATCATTAAGGATAAACATTTATTTTTATGAATGAATGTTTTAAATGTATGTTTACTTGTCTATTTTAGTCAAATTGTCGAGGGATATCGAACTCTTGCTTGTATGGAACAAGTTCCGACACAGAATGATAGACCAATCAATGATATAGTGATTGAAGAAATAAAAATTGTCGATCCTGCAGTAATTGAAATGAAAAAAGTTTAGAAACTTAATAATTTATTAAAATATAACTTCTTCTAAAAAATACCTAAATTTATGAAAATTATAGAATAAATTATGTTGCGTTAGTGTTCTTTAAAGAATTTAAAATGCACAAATGACTTTTATTAAAACTCAGCACAGTTGTTTTTAAATTATTTCATAAGACAGCTTCTAAATATAATCACAAGCTAGCATCACTTATGAAGAAACAAAAATACACGTGGCTTCTATGGCTAGCATCCGATAATGCTGATGTAACTTGTTTCTTTTGCATAAGTACCAATCGACTACACCATTTATCTTAACTTAAGAAGCAGCCGACCCATTACTCTTCAAATCAGCCATCCCTCAAGCGTTTCTCTCCGAGAAAGAACAAGAACTACGCCTTAGTATGAAAGCTTTGTTTCATTCGAACGTTCATAGACCTTCTCCTATTAACACAAACAGGTGACTACTACAATAAATCCAAATTACTGTAAGTCAATACAGGTTGATAAAATTTATATGCCCTCGGCATTTTCAACTCCAAATTAATGGCGTTATCCTCAGTGTAGAGGCCCTTTGGTCACTACCATAATAGAGTCTCTGGGATGCCAGGCCCGGAAAATCCATATATGCGGAATGATCATCTATCTTGGAACACCTAAGTTCCTCTGAACTATCTTTTAAGCTACAATCCTTAAGTCCACTAGCCAACTGCTCTGTATCCTCAGTATTTAATAAACCAGCCATAATATTAAATTATTTGCAATTTATATATTATATTAATTAAGCTTACCAGGATACGCTGATATCCACAGATTATATGGATGATACGGTGGTGACCTTGAAAACAAATATCCACGTCAATTACCTGAAGAAAATTTGAGATCCTTCTGATATTACGTAATAAGAACGATTGTAAAAAATGGATGAAAATGATTTATTAGCAAACATTCGGAGATGGAACCACGCAGTGTTCCGCTTGTACAATTTAGAAACTCAGATCAAACTCAAACTTTTTCCTTCGACAAGACAAGTCAAAAACTTCGACAATATAAACAAAAGAACTTCCAAAAAAATTTACAAATTTTTTCAAAAGTTACAATTTTGTTTTACGAAACCAGCGATAACATCAAATGTCAAAAAATAAAAATTGATTTATTTTTATATGAGGAGTTAATTGGTGTCCAATAATTAAATTAACCTCCACACTCAGTAACTACGTGTCCATGTGTATACAAAAACTGTCCCGAATAAAAGTACTCAAAATCTATCAGTATAAATTAGAGTAAATAAAAATGTGTATAGTGCTAACGAAGACTTAGAGCTCATGCGATATGTTTATAACTTTATTTTTGTTAATGTGACCGTTTCAATCTCCGACCAGCTGATCCTAACTAGTTGCAAAGGTAGCTTTACCATGAATTTACCGGTACTCAACAGAAAGTTAACCGACATATGTCACCATTTAACGTGATAAAATTCAATAACGCAACAGAAAGCAGGAGGAATGACGATTGGCGACGATACTTCATTCGAACTTGAGTGTACTTCGCATCATCATATTTTACCTGTTTGGTTCTCTAGTTTTATTTGGTGAAGACTCACGCTCTACTGGAACCCACTGTTCGAGTCTCTTATCGGTGTTAATGTACGTATTTACTTATGAATGCAGTGACTATTAGCTAATCCAACTGTCCAAGAGCGAGAATGCATTGCGTGAAGTTCTTTTAGTAAACAAGATATTAATCTATTAAAAACTTCATTTTCATATATGTTATTTATTTATTATCGATGGCGAAGAATTAAAATAAATTCATTTATATGTCATACATATCAAAGATTAAAATGAGTTAATTTATGCACGAATTGTGTGAAATGTCAAATTCATCATGAACAAAATGTGCATTACTGCAGCCACGTGTTTCGCATTTTCTATCTACTGACTGGTAGGAGCCGGCGATAAGTCATAAGCCCGCGATATATCTTTTACAACAACAATTTATGATATTTAGTGAATTAATATATGTGCAATTGATTTTAATAGGTTTATGATACATACGTCTACCAAATGGCTGTCTTAATCTGTCCCACGTTAATTGAATATATATCGTAAATTTTGGCATAGTACCTTCTTCTATTGATCGATAATCGCAAAGGATACGCCCAGGCAATCAGTATGTTATTACAAACAAAGGAACATTAATTTTACAGACGGAGATTAAAATTTTTAATCAAAATTTTAATATTATAAATAATTCTTATCATCGCCCGTGCAGCCATTATTCGTTAAATTATATAAAAGATTTTTATATCAAGATCGCAACCTTGATTATAATAATTGTTATCACTGCCCGCGCAACCAATGTTCGTTTAATAATATAAATGTTCATTTCAATACCACTTACGTAGGTAGCGTGTTTTTCTTCTATAATGACATATTTGTAGAGGCTAGTTGGAGCATTAGGCATAAAGACATACCATATAAGCTCCATAAGGAAAGGCTAACCAAGAAATATTAGTAAGCACATAACTGCAAATTGTGTGTAGTGTGCGGCATGGTCGCTCAGTGGTTGCACCAACAGATTCCAAAACAGACGTGCCCAGGTTCGAGTCCTGTCCGCAGCAAATTCAGGACAGAGTATAAAAAGTTCCCAACAAATACCAAACCAGCCTATAGGATTTATAGTCTTTTTACATTATTTTACCAGTTGCATTATATATAATGCAGCTATATATCATGAACATCGTTACCATAATTTAACTGATTTTTTAAATGCTGGCACACAAGGAAAAATAAATTTAATAATGTTTGAAATATGGAAACGTTTTTTGCAAAATAAATAGTAAGATAACTGTTGCTTATATACGCGAAATTATCAGGATTTTGGTTATAGTACTTGCCCAGAGATTTTTATTATGTGTACTGACAAACGCGCGTAGAAAATGGCAAGCTGAATCCTACCCCATATATTAACTTAGTATATGTATGCACACAACGGACGTAATCCTTTATGCAATTTCGCTACTTTGGCTAATTCACTCAAGTTGTGTTGCGCCAAAACCAACTTTCATCTGAATTGATTGAAAATCGGTTCCATAGTTTGGATTACTTTCCTACAACCAAATCTATTCTATAAAATCACCTCTAAATAGAAAATTTAACATAAATCTATAGCATATACTGTTTTGTATAATTGGTCCAGACTACATCTCTTTGTTTCAATTAAAACACAATACATAAATCTGGATAACCATTCCTCCTTCGCAATTTTCGAGCTGATGCAGCAACAATTTTTGCAGCTACTGAGGTATGTTAATTAAGAATACCCGGTCAAGTGGATTCGTTGCATTTGTTATTCTATACTATTATTAGATAATCAAAACAAAAGTTACATGGCCAAATATTACCGCAATATTTAATTTCACTAAAAAAAATTTTTCAAGAAATATTCAATCCATCCAACTTAGTATTCGTGAAGGAGATTAATCTGTACTTAAATTACGCTTCGAAAAATCTTTATATATGGTCAGCAGTATATATTACATAAATTATTAAATAGGATTTCAAAATAATGTTGAAAAATCACATTGCGAACTTTCCATTGAATGATCCATTGGCGATCGACAAGGCTCAAATTCAGTTATATACTGTGTGTGGCGGGGAACTAAAATATATACAATTGCGTATTAGGTGTGGTCCACCTAATATCAAATTAGCTCAAATAAGACATGAAGGATAAACCAAAGACAGCACGAATTATAAGTGTAATCTCGTGCACATTCGTTTCGTGCAGACTGGTGATTCATCATTAAGAGCCAGTGTTACGTCCTTTACCCCCTATATATTTTGGTGAGGAATATGGGAAAATAGGACGGTACAATCTCTCTATACGAAAGTGTGACTCTGCAATAGTGAAGCTAACTTCATTCAAAGTTTTCGACAATGCAACTTCAAAACCAACTTACTATCTATATTATATATATATATATATATATATATATATATATATATATATATAGCCTGTAAAGGGTACCAACACTATGGCTATTGTGTCAGCACCCGATACCAACACTATGGTTGCCGAATCGATACATGTTACCAAAAAATGGATTTCTATATATGCTAAAGTTCATCAAAATTGAGAGTTACAACTTTTTCCGAAGACCTGGTACTCCAGCTAAATCCATACACTCTGGCCTTGATCGATATCTGTTATCATATTTCGCGGTAAGCATGACATTATTGAATTCAATATATTACAGTTAAGATACTGTTTGTAGAGGAGAACTTATTTGAGGTGTTTAGGTGGCGACCTAATAGCAAATTGAAGGATAAACCAAAGCCAGCATGAATGGAATGTATAACCTCATTTGCACATTCGTTTCGTGCTTACTGGCGACTCATCAGTAGGAGTCGGTATTACGCCCTTTACACCACTAATATATTTTTTAAAGAATGTGGAGTAATAGGATAGTAATGTTACATAATCTATCAAAAACATTTTAAAATAATAATGTTGAAAAATCACATTCCATACTGTCTTTTGGATGATAAATAGGCGATTGACAAGAATCAAATTCATCAGAGTTTTAGTAATGATGAATGTTGAACATCGGAACGAGATGACCACAAGAAATATATAAACAGCTTCGGTGTTTAAGAGCAATGCATAAATGGTCTAATTGACTAGAAAACAGTACTAACCATGACTCCATAGTTGCCTAAACAATCGTTGCAAACCATAATGACTGTGAAACATTATGGCGTCATCAGAAAACGCGTGAAAGGACGCTTAATTTTTACAGAATATTAAAGATTGCATATACTTTTACAACCAAAAGTTGATAGGCAGTATCGAATGTTATCAAAAACATTACTTTTTACTAGACTTTAACACATCAAGTCAATACTATAACAGGATATTATACAAGCTTAGTGATCGGTATCAATTTTTCATAAATTTACTTAAAAGATACTCATTTTATATTTTTACAACATTGAAGTAGTCTGATGACCAGTTAAGCTCATTAAATATCTCTTTTAAGATACAAAATAGCACTAATAAATCAATTGAAAAGTAAGATGTAATGAACTGGATCCATAACCATCCAAAACCCAATTAATTACAAATAAAAACAGAGTTTACTCATAAAATCTGCGATATAGTTGGTTAGAAACAAACTAAATTCAAAATTCAGTACAGCGGCATGAAACACATTATATTATACTCAATGCCCTTTATTGAAAACCTACATCTTGAACGCATTTATTTATAAAAACAGATGATAAAAATATAGAGTGCGACCAAAAAATCACAGAGATAGAAACAGACTTAACTATGAACATGTGGAAGTTAACGAAATATCAACACACATTTTTATTTTGGCAACACAAATACTCTGCAAACTTTACGATGGTATACATCGACTGCAGCTAGAAAATTATCCGGAATCGATGGCTTGTCTTCAGGGATATTGAAGTCTATTTGGCGCACTCAATAACAAATTTACCAGCAGCAATTTCATAAGTTGTGCAACAAGGTATCTTTTTGGGGTCATTGATTATTCCCGTAGCTTTACAGGACATTAGATCCAATAGGAGAAAATTTTAGCCTAGCAGTTAATGTAAAACTTAAATTTCACGATGATATGACAGCCAGATTAGAACATTTTAATAAAAAATCTGACCTAATTTTAATTATATGAGATAACATGCTAGGTAATAAAACTATTACCGTTCAGCATGAATTTCTGGATGAAGACGCAGAAAGCACGTACAAATATGAGACCATAAAAAATCTGTATGAATCTGATTTTAATGTTGTTTGAGGATTTGAAGCGCCGACGAGAACGCTTATTTATTGACGACTCTAAAACGACATACAAACCAGGAGTGAAATTCAGGAGACAATTTACACACGTTGGCATAATTGTAATAATTTCAATTTGGTAAAAAAATTCGAAATAAAGATGCTGTTATTCCATCTACCTCCATATTAACTGGCCATCTTGGCCAAAGGCAATAATTTTGCTGCAAAATTCCTTTAAGCAACCCCATCGCAATTCCATTAATTTCATTTGTCTGCCAGATCCACGCGGGAAACATTTAAAAGAATAGATTGAAACATCATGAATATTTTAATAACAATGTTCTTTCGACTAATTAGATCTTATCTGTCGTCCGATTCAATGTCTAAGACTTAAAGTCAAAATCGTGTCTCAGTTGTAATTTATGAAAGCTTTAACAACATACCAAGCCTAGAAAAATCTACAAATTACAGATATATTTCCAAAACATGACGTGCGTGTGCTCAAAACTAAGGCTACGAGCTTGATATAAACAGCAATCCCATTATAAATACATGTGTCAGTATATACCAAGCGTTGCATGATTTAGCGAAGACAACCCATCCAGTAAACGAGTCCCATTGTTATTGACAACTTTAGCAGAACTTTCGAGAATTGTGACGCGTATTTTGTGACTCTATCCACTAAGCCAACCTGTCGCACAAAACGTACAATTCTCAGGTAAATAATAATTTTTTTGGTCAGCATTTTCTTCAGATGGATCCAATATCGCATTTCTCAATATCTAAGGTTCCAACAAGCTACATTAAAATTTGCACAATCGAACAGAAATCACGCTACCTGAGGAAGCGGTATTCAATTAAATGTCATGCAATAAAACAAACAGATTGCATGCATGGATAACTATTTAAATCAAGATCGCGTGCTTAATATAAACATCAATTCCATCGTGCATTCACCTGACAGTATAAACTAAGTATTGTATAATGAACAAAAAGAAATCGACTTCGTCCTTATTGGGAACTCTTAATGTACCATCCACAATTTTTCCACGGCCAGAGCTCGAACCTGGGCACGTCGGCTTCAGAATCTATGACTCTGACGGTTACGACGGCCTGCCACGCACTACGCAAAATATTCATTTATACCCAACCTATTTTACCAGCCTTTCAATGAAATGGAGTCAATGCAGCATCACTTAAACCTGAAGTTCCAACTAGCCCAACACAATCTATAATAATAGAACAGACAGCACGCCACCTGAGGAAGTGACATCGTATCGTAAATAAACAATCATTGATTGCGCGAGTGGAAATAAAAATTATTTAAATCAAGCTTTCGTGCTTAAAATAAACACCAATCCATTTTTATATATATTTTCTTTGACCAGGGAGGCCGAAGCTCCAGCTACGAAAGAGCAGCTAATCGAAAATGCACAATGTCAGAAATAGGACACATATATTTAGCCGTATGGTCAAAAGCGAAGTAATCTCTGGGTTTATTTATGAGATCGATATCGATGCTATATTACATGAAGCTGAAAATCGTGGCATTCTCACATGTGGGCGCAAAGCCACTGGGATCGATAGCTTCCTATCCAAATTAGCTATTTAATGAAGTTTCATAGAATCACACCAGTTTATTGCCACAATTTGGAGATGGGAATCGGTACCAAATTCGTTGAGGTACTCATCTCCATTAAGATGACACAAACACCACGACCAACTGTCATGCTATCGGTCTTCCCTCTGATACGTCAAACTTACTGACCGCTATTAGTTATAAAATAATTCGTGACGGGCGAGGGAAACAGAATAAACCAACCTATGCACAAAACTGAAAGGGTACGAGATATTTGGATCAAATTTTGCACATCGTTACATTCTCTAGTTACGCCATGGTTGCAATGTCCTACCGTGGTTGCTGCTCCGGACTGCGTTTAGACTCAGTGGCGCGCGGGATACTCTGCTTAATGTTAGCTGATTCCTTTGTCCGTTTCCACATTACGAGCAGAATTTCTTGACCTTTAGATATGAGAATTGATGTTTGACGCGGATGTCTTTCCATAAGCATGAGCAACTGGGGCGCCGACGCCAAGCTCGCCAAAGTTTCTGCCACGCTCTTAAGAAGTATGATCAATAGTAGTGACTGTCTATCTGAGATTCACTAAGTTGAAATGCTGTTCCGTTAGTGGAAAAAGAAAACAGGCACTAATTGTTCCCACGAAATGCCTATTCGGAATATTATAAGGTTAATGTGCTGGCAACCCGACATTATGAACAAATTTTATCAGAAGACTAACATTGTGCTAAATAGCGCATTACTTGTAATCGATATCAAATATAATTACCTGGTGCCATTTGACGGATCAATTTCTGGAGATTTAAAGACGCCTGAACGCTGCAGCTTTTGGATGCAAGTTACTATCAGCAAATATCATGAGACATTGAACAGGAACTAAATTTACGTTCGCCCTTCGATGTTTCATCAACATAAACATTTGGTGCGTCACTTTAGGACAAATCGTTTGAATTTAATCACAACTTTAAGACGTTTACATTGACCATACAGTATGAATAACAAACAAATTATAAAGTCTTCTGAGACTCATGAATATATTCTTTGACATTTTGACATGAGTGTTAGCATATGAAACTAAAGAAAAACGACAAATAGTAAATTACCATCTGTTAATTAGGGAATTGCTTATAATGATATTTATACATTACCACTTTATATGTCCAGGAAAAATAATTACATAATAACAATTTAAATTGTTTTAATGCGAAAAGCAAGGAATATTGCAATGTTAAGTATCATGGTAAAATGTTGAAAGACCGATATAATTGATAAGAGCCAGTTGGAATGAACACTTAGAAAATGCAATCATTAGCACTTTCAACTATTTAGCTTTAAACCCAAGTTTTAAAGAAAAAATATTAAAATAATACACAAAACCGAACAAATTTCCCATCAAGATTATTTTGAAAAAATTAAATACAAATAATGTTTACCACAAATATTTTTTTAAGAAAGAGAAGAGAACTTTTTTCTGGTAACAAGATTAAATGCCACGTCCATATTACAGTGAGAACAATTACAACTAATGGTTTTAAATGAAAAAGCATTTTAAAAAGACAACAGATATCAATAACAGATAAACCTTAATAGAATAGTTTCCATATGTATGACACTGATTTAATAAAAAGTGAGGAAAATGTGAAAATTTCAATAAAATAGTTTTTTACCATGTATTATCTACTTTCGAACGTTCGCTTCATACGGTGTTTTGTTGGAGTATTCGTTGGTTGAAGATGAATTGTTGCTAACTGCAACTAATGTTTCACCATGCGTGGACGCCGAAAAATGTTTTGATATGGAGAAGTAAATTGCCATCCCAAATACAAAAATAAGGAGGACCGCGATCAAAATTAAAAAAATCCGGTTCTGCAAGAAGCTAAATCAAAAAACAAAGTAGACGAAATTAATGTACAGATAATATTGATTCCAGTTATCTTCACAATTAAACACAACGTAAACAAAAAAGCTAGCAATGCTTAATAAAGGAAACAGTCAACAGGAGAGTATAATTTTCTATGGTATAAAATGCGCATTATTCAAATAAAATAACAGATATAATCACCGACGAATAAATGTGTTTGGTCCTTTAAACTACACAGCTTTTCAGTCGCATATGAGCATATATTATGACAGTATCGATACAGACTTTTAATCGTATATTATCAGTTTTGTACGATTAAAAATTAGAACCAGTGGTTGTATATGCCGTAATCAGGTAACATAGAGCTGTTTCCTGCTTAATATCTACAAAAGATTACGACCAAATTTAAGTTACCTTAATAAAAGATTTTGAGCCACAAAAAAACGTCATTGCATGAATAAACTTTTGAATATTGTCCAAGAAAATTATAACGACTGCACAATTAAAATAATAGAGTATCGGTAAATACATATTTACTACAAATTAAAGAAGTAAATAATGATCAATTGCGAATTGAAGTTTATTATATCTCAAGGTTTATACTTATCTACAAAATGTGGTGGTTAACCGTTAATGAAAAGAATATTACGCACAACATCCAACTCAGTGTGCAAACATTGTCGAATAAATAAACAATGACATATTACACAGTGTCTTAACTAAAGATTTTTTCATTTTAATAGGCAGTAGCTATTAAAATGCACATATTGTGGCGTCGATGTTTTCTGATGGAAGACTGAATTGCACAATACGCTTTCAGTTTCACAATTGAGTAACACATCAAGAAAAACTAGAGTATCATCCTCCTCGTTTCCAATTACAAATCTAATGTTCGGATACTATTCATTAAATTCATTCAGTAGTTCTCCGGCATGCACACGGCTATCAACATTAAGGTTGTGTAGTTTAAACGAACATTGGTTGCGCGGACAGTGATAACAATTGCATTTAATCAAGGTTGCGATATTGATATAAACACCTGACCTATAATGTACATACATTTGTCAGTATAAACTAAGAATTTTATATCAAGTTCGCAACCTTGATTAAAAGTAATAGTATATAACTGAAAACTGAGTGTGGTGTGCGGCAGGATGACGCAGTTAGAGCACCATATACCGAAGCAGACGTGCCCTGTCCGCGGTAAATTCTGGCCAGTACCTGATGAGTTCGCAATAAGGACGAACCCGGTGTACTGGATGAATTGCCTTTTCTAAACTTCTTAGTCTATACTGACAAATGTATGTACATAATGGGTCAGGAGTTTATATCATGATCGCAACCTTGATTATAATAAATGGTTGTATAATTTCACTTTACTTAATAAATCAAAGTTAATTCTTTGCATCATAAACACAAACCTTTCGACCATTATAGATGCCATATCGGAACCAATTCATTGACCATTTAAACAATAATTGATTGCACGAGTGGTGGTAACAATTCTTTAAATCAAGTTTGCGAGCTTGAAGTAACCACCAATCCCATTGTATTTAACCAGTCGTCGAATAACATAACAAAAAACCGCCAGCCATAACGCAGACGCGTTTCGACCTTTAATGATCATCATCAGAGTACGACGGCAAACTGCCTAGCGAGGATCAAACCGCATTGCATATATATATATATATATATATATATATATATATATATATATATATGGAAAGAAAAATTAAATATGCGGCTCTCACCTCTAGTAGTCTTGCATACATTGTACGCGACTGGAAATATCGGCTGCACAATTTCTATGCAGTCACGAACATTAGCTGTTTGTAGCTTTCGCCACACACACATATATATATATATATATATATATAGACAATACAATTAAACAATAATTGATTGATGATCATAGAATGTCGAAACGCGTTAGTGCGTTGAAGCTGGCGGTAGTTAGGTTACGTTGTTCGACAACTGGTTAAATATAATGGGATCGGTGTTTACCTCAAGCTCGCAAACTTGATTAAATAACTGTTTCCACCACTCGCGCAATCAATTATTGATTAATTATATTGTCTCTATATATGTGTGTGGTGAAACCTACAAACAGCTAATGTTTGTGACTGCATAGAAATTGTGCAGCCGACATTTCCAGTCACGTACAATGTATGCAAGACTACTAGAGGTGAGAGCCGCATACCTATTTTTCCATACATATATGCAATACGGTTTGATCCTCGCTAGTTAGTTTGCCGTCGTACTCTGATGATGATCATGGAAGATCGAAAAGCATCAGTGTGTTGAGTCTGGCAGTAGTTTTGCTATGTTGTTCGACGACTGGTTAAATACAATCGGATTGGTGTCTACTTCAAGCTCGCAAACATGATTTAAAGAACCTAAAACCATTTGTCCACCTGTATAGTTGACTATTAAAAAGTAATTCAATATCAGAACAGCATAAATACAACAATCTTTCCAACTGCGTTTCACCCAATATATAATGTTGAAAATAATCTCGGACATAACGATAACCGCGGGGCTTGCCAAGCGCTAAGTAAAATTGCGCCTAGCTACTTTTCCTCTCTCTTCAAACATCTTTTACTAATATATATATATATATATATTTATAATTCGGAAGTAAAAATACATTAATAACAAAGTGGATAATGGCCGATTATTTCGATAATATTAAGCTTCACTTTACAAACTTTCATTCTTATATATTCTGGGTTTTTATTTGATTATGCAGGTGGCAACACATCTGATGAGGTTTTATTTCTATATCTTGTTTTGGCTGATTAGTAAGAGTGCATTCGTGTGTTTGCGTATGTGTCTGTGTGCATTTAAAGGTCTTTGTCGCTGTATTGCAAAGTGATGTCTGAGATATTGTCATTCTTGTATTGAGGGCTTGAATATAAATGGAAATCAAATTTAGATATGCGGCTCTCACCTCTAGTAGTCTTGCATACATTGAACTTGACTGGAAATGTCGGCTGCACAATTTCTATGCAGTCACGAACATTAACTGTTTGCAGCTTTCGCCACATATACATATATAGGCAATACAATTTAAAAATAATTGATTGCGCGGGTGGTGGAAACAATTCTTTAAATCAAGTTTGCGAGCTTGAAGTAAACAATAATCCCATTGTATTTAACCAGTCGATGAACATAACAAAACTACCGCCAGCCGCAACGCACTGACGCGTTTCCACCTTCCATGATCATCATCAGAGTACGACGGCAAACTGATTATCGAGGATCAAACCGCATTGAATATATATGGATTTGATTTCCATTCGTATAAATATATGCGACAATCTTTTTTGGATATAGCTGCGTTGATAGTTAGAGAAACTTCCTCTATCGGTATTTCATAATACGATTTCTGGATATCTAATTTGAGTAAACCTCATAGGCCATTATATCCCGCAGCAAAGTGCTCTTGTTCGGTAGAGTATACGATCCAACATAGATCACCGAGTTTACTAGCCGATAGTACCCGCAAGCCTTTCACTGTAATTGTGTATTGGGTATTGCGCACCTTATAACAAAGTAGTTCAAATATGATCAGAATGACCAATCAAATTCAACATGAGCGAAAGGTATAACCTCATGTACACATGCGTTTCGTGCTTATAGGCAACCCATAAATAAGTGCCGGTACTGCGCCTTAACTCACAATATGCTTGGTCAAGGAGCGTGTGACAACTATGTGAACAGTCTCCTATACGAATATGTATACAAGCAGTAGTGTGGCTAAATTCATATTAAGTCTTCAATAACGCTACTTCAAAGCCAATACACTATATATCAAATATATCGAACCTAAGATTACGGAGGCGGTACATGATACCAACACAATAGATTTCTAGATATTCAAAATTTAATCAAGATTGAGAATTACAAATCATTCTGAGCACCTGTTACTCCAGCAAATCCATACATACCAGCCTTAATCGATACAAGTTATCATATTTCGCAGTAATCATGACATTAATCAATCAAATATATATTTAAATACTGTTTGTTGCATATTCTAGTTCTCCGCAGCAAATTGTTAATGGGCCCTTCATTTTCGGGGTTCACATTTGAAAGCCACCACTAACCGGGATGTAACATTGGAACTACACCTGCCACAAATTCCCTCCAAGCAAATGCTGAAATTCTGCAACAGTTACCTGTTGCTTCGGTTGTGACAAAGGTTGAGACGGGTGAATAGGGTAACGGATCTAAACAATCTATCCGTAACTTAGATTTTGCTTCGGGGGTAAATCGCATTCAATTTTCTTTGCAGAGTTGCTTGCGATACCAGAGCGTATCTATCTGATCGCTGAGTTTCGAACTTTTGTCGTCTTCAATCTTATATTACTAAGGATAGCAGTCTCAAACATCAAGAAAACGAGTGTTATCGCGGGATTTCAAAATAGTTAGTTTAGGAGGTTCAACTGACAAGTTATGGTTGCCAAACTCTATAGAGCATTCAAAAAATTGTAGGCCTGGAGAGCATTCTGATACTCGGACAGAAACGAATCTGACGATCGTGTGTCGATTCGAGATCAAGAATAGAACCTAAAAAAGAGTACAAACGTTTTAACCACTATTGAAATTTCTGACATGTGTATAACATGCTCCTTAAGCGGAGGATTATACATAGTTAAACAACTTTTATACATTGTAAATAAAACTGTAAAATACTATAAAATACAATATTCATTTAAAGGCATAAAATAATTACCGTTTAGTCATATCAGAAAGAATACGCGAACCTTTGCTCAGTTCTTCATTTGTTTGACGTAACTACAAAGAAGAAAATACAGAAGGGCAATAGGAAATAAAGAAAATGTATTAAAAGGTAAGCATGAATTAAAATGGACTTACTCTATCACGACTACGCCGAATAGTCTCCCGTTGTAAGCCTAAATCTGCAAGGATCTGAGCACCGACTTCCTCCGTTTCGTAAGCAGTCCGCAAACCTTCATTTATTTTACGTCCAGAACGATCCAAGTTATCTGTGTTTATTAAAAGCTGTTGGCTCATATCAGAATCAATAAAATAGTCATCTTTCGTCATATTTTCGTCTGTATATTTTGGTTCAAGGGAATAATGAGGTCGCCTCTAAAATGCATATTACAAGCAATCTCACTTACAAACTCAATTTCGAGTTTATTTAGCTCCGTTTTGTAGCATTGTAGACGACTTTTGGATTTTGATTTCAAGGGTTGTGGCAACTCATCAATTTCCAAAGACATCTGTTCAAGAATTTCTTTAACTTCGCAAAATAAAATATTTGTTTCCTTTATTTCTTTATGTCTATCAGCTATAAAAACGTTAAATCTACAAGACTAACCACCGTGTAGTCTAAGAATCTTTCCCATCTTATACGTTATGTCACTCGTCAACGCCCCATACTGCTTTTCATGAGATGATAGAGGAGACGACATTTTTACGTCATTAGATAAAACAAATTTCGTACACGCTTTCAATTTATCCTAATCTTTGGCGATTACCTCTGAACGTCTGCACTGTAAGAAAGTAAAGTGAAAAATTATTATCGTGGAGGTCATTTAACTTGCTGGAGATTAATTAACTCATAAGAATACATCAATTTTTATTTTTGGACATTTGATGTTATCGCTGGTTTCATAAAATAATGTTTTACTTTTTTTAAACAATTTTTTTTAATTTTTACAAAGTAAACACGGCAGTAGGCCACGTCTTTTCTGTGAGCAGTCTACTCTGTTATGGCTAACCAATATCGATACTGTAAACTAAAATAAGTTTTTTCCGCAAACAAATAATTACGAGGTAGTAGGGATTTATGAAGTTGAGTTGTCAGTATTTTATGCCTGACATGCGTGATCTCTCTGTTGATTTTTAAAATACATCTTGTTTCTCTTATCAATTTAACCATTGTTGATACTCACAATATATTACTGTCAAAACGAGTTCCCGTTCTCCTTTGTGCATGTTGTGGCCGTCCAGATAAATATCAAATTTGCTTCATGTTTTCGATTATGTTCAGTTCTCTGTGTTATTTAGGGAGACGGTGAACACATAGTGATATTAAATATTGTTTTAACATTATGGCTAAACATGAGAAAACTGAGGATACAGAGAAATTAATCGGAGGACTTAAGAAATTTGTTCTAAATAAGATGACTAAACAGTACACTTGGATTATCCGAGATTGGCATCTCAGAGGCTCTCCTATGATAGTGAACAAATCGCTTCTACATTGTATTCATTATATTTTATATGACAAAGTAGCAACTTAATATATAAATTTATTCAAAAACTAAAATTCTTTATAAAATGCTACTGTAGAGGCCCTTTGGTCACTACCAACTACATATATTAATTAAAATAAGGTTTTTGTATAATCATTTATATTTATCTTTTCTTATGCCAAACTGTTTTTCATTTGAATAGAATAGAATATCTTTATTTGGATTCAAACCACACATGTTCCATCAAATAATAAAATTAGAAAATGTACAATATAACAAGATATCACATCACATATATATGTGCAATTAGTTGTACTGTACAATTTATCAGCATCAGAAAGTTCAGCTGTAAAGAGTGATAGATTCTTCATCAAAATTAGAAAAATTTAAGGTATAATTCGAGTATAACAGTTTGTAAGAAAAAAGGTAACCATGACTAATAATTGATTGTATGCATTGTTGATTAACAAGATGATATAATGCATAACATTTCAGTTTTAATAATACAAAATTTGAAGATAGAATCTCGAGAAATTATGTTGCTGAAAAACAATTAATCCTGTCTTTTATTTAACCATGAGAAAGTATTATCATAATCAAAATTAAAAATATCAGCAGGATTGAACACTTTTTCTAGTTCGGTAGATAAAAATTTAAAAGACATTTTAGTTGGAGGCGTTTCTCTAAGCCCCTTTGGCAATTGATTGTAAATTTTGTAAATTTTTGAAAAAGAGAGTAGCTTGCTCGCAACATTCCCACCAATGGTGGGTTTACTTGAATAGAATAGAATAGAAAATCTTTATTTGGATTCAAACCTTACATGTTCCATCAAATAATAAAATTAGAAAATGTACAATATAAAAGCATATCACATCACATAAATATGTGCAATTAGTTGTACTGTACAATTTATCAGCATCAGAAAGTTCGGTTATAAAGAGTGATAGATTCATCATCAAAAATAGAAAAAATTAATGTATTATTCGAGTGTAACATTATGCAAAAAGGGAACCATGACTAATAATTGATTGTATGTATTGTTGATAAAGGAGACGACATTTTTACGTCATTATATAAAACATTTCAATTTATACTAATCTTTAGACATTACCTTTCTAAGTTTGCACTGTAAGAAAGTGAAGTATAAAATTATCGTATTCCCTATATTATCTATTCCAAAGTGGCAATTAAACATTTAAATTTATTAAAAAACTAAAATTGTTTATAAAACATCCTATTTAATAAAAGAATAAAATTACAGTGTTGTGGATGATCATTTATAATTATCTTTCATTATATCACACTCTAATTATTTATATTTTGTCCAAATGTACTTAAATGAATAAACAAAATTTTATTTTAAACTTACATTTAACAATTAATATTTTTAAATGATTGTTAAATTCTATAAATTGCATTATAAATTGTATCACCTGATTTCTGTCTCTCAGATGGGTTCGTTTGCTAAAATGTTTGCTGCTGCGTCTTTTGTTTTGTGTTTTTGTATCATCGGCTGTTTCAGTGCTGATCAAAATGAATCACCCTTCCAGAAAAATTTTATTATAAATTCAAATACTGCTAGCAAAGGCGTTGACTATGTTTCTCAATCATGGTCAATGTTTAAAAATTTCTTCAAACGAAATTTTGAAAATGCCATTGAAGAAGGAGAGCGATTTTTCATTTTTGCTCGCAACTTCTTTATGATCAGTAGCCATAATGCTGAATATGCTAGTGGCAAGAAGATATACGAACTAACTCTAAACAAGTTTTCGGATGCTGTAAGTTTTTATTTTTAATTTTTGCATAGAAAGAAAGCGAGCTTATGAAACTGCGTGGTTATAAAGCAGTTATGAAAAAGCATAAAGATGCTCCTAAGGGGTCGACATATATTTCTCCATCCGTAGATTTCAAGTTGCCTACAGATGTAGACTGGCGGAATGATGGAGCCGTGACTGATGTTAAAAATCAGGGTCAATGTGGGTCCTGTTGGGCCTTTTCTACAACAGGATCACTAGAGGGCCAGCACTTTAGAAAGACTGGTAATCTCGTTAGTCTTTCGGAGCAACAGTTGGTTGACTGCAGTTCGTCATACGGAAATATGGGCTGTAATGGAGGTCTAATGGATAATGCGTTTGCTTATATCAAAGCGACGAATGGAATCGATTATGAGGATAAGTATCCATACGTATCTGGAGATACTGGCAGCGCAGAAGATACCTGCTTTTTCAAGGAGGAAGATATTGCTGCAGTCGACACTGGTTATGTAGATATTCCGACTGAAGACGAAGCAGCTCTTCAAGAAGCAGTCGCGAACGTTGGTCCAGTTTCTGTGGCTATTAATGCTGGTAGAGCCGATTTTATGATGTACAAACAAGGAATTTATAAACCTGATGAATGTCCTGGTCAAATGAATGATTTAGACCATGGTGTGCTGGTTGTAGGCTATGGATCAGAAAATGGTCAGGATTATTGGATAGTGAAGAACAGTTGGGGACCAGATTGGGGCGAGAGTGGGTACATTCGTATGGCGAGAAATAGTGGAAATCTTTGTGGAATTGCAACTGCAGCCTCATATCCTCTCGTTTAAATTATTTTAATTTTGCTTTCAAGATTTTATAATATCTGCTAGTGTATGAATCTCGTTCTTTTATGGTAATTTTAAAAATATACATTTTTTAATACGATATCTGTTTTATAATCGAATTCTCAGACTTTATGATAGAATGTCTTTATTTTGATTCAAATCACACATGTTCCCTCACATATATAATACAAAATGTACAATATATAAAATATATTACATAACAACTATAAATAAATAAGTCTCAATAATTTTCATATATGATTTATTAACATCTGAACATCCAACAGTAATATCACTGCATACGCTATATCAATATTGATAATTAATCGCATTTATAAAATTGACGACAAATAATAACAGATTTATCATCGAAGTTCTGACCTGATAATTGGAAAGATTAAGGTATAATTCGAGTGTAATATTATGGATAAATGAGAATCATGACTAAAAATTTTTTATTTTTATTGTTGACTAATATGATAATATAATGTATATCATGTCCAATATAATCATACAGATAGTAAATATAAAAATTTAAAGAAAGTAGGGCGATGATCACAATTATCCTTGTTTTTTGTTCACCCACAAGAAATAATTATAATCAAAATTAAAAGGATCAATAGAATTGTATATTTTTTCTACTTCAATACATAAAAATGGAGGCGTTTCCCTGTCCCTTTTGCAATTGATTGTAGATTTTAAAGTTTCAAAAAAACAATAACTTTCCCACAACATTTCCCATCTGAGGAGGAAAGACCGCCAAATGTCAAGATCTATTTTGTACTTCATGAATCTTATTGGTGTGATATAGGCACCGGTCCATTGATTCAAGTGGAATACTTTTATGCAATAGCACATCCTCCGAAACCATAAAGTTTTCAGTGATACAAACTGTAATCTGCTGGCGCATATAAGCAAGACACAGGGATAACATGTTTCACATCTTTAGCTTATTTGGCAAACCTTTTTTATTGGACGAAGGTAAATTCAAATAATATACATTTGTATTTTTATCGTTCGATAAAATATTTCTAATCTTTTCTTATCGCAGATAACTACTCTTTCAATTTGTCTCAGCAGAAGCTGTGCATTGAATATTTATGCCTAAATCCTTAATTTATTGCTGAGTTTTGTCCCCAAAAACATCATTAATCACAGCATTATGAAAATAAATATAACTAAATTTTGTTCTATTGCCTATTTTTAATGTTTTCATCTTTTTACTATTTATTCTCAGTCCTAACGTTATTAAATACTCGATATCATCATCATCATCATGCACAACCATACAAAAGCCAAAAGTGACTAATGATTAACTGTCATATAACCATGAATCGTTCATGGTTATATGTGGACTGTAAAAGAACGCTAGGTTGCCCATTCCTAGTGAGGATGGTTTGTATTCGGAGTTTTCCTTCTCCTAGATAGTATGCCAACCAAGGCTGATGAGCACTATCTGCCCAGATGCCAGTGGCCAAAGTTTCCTTTAGCAGCCGAAACTTGCCCTTCGCGTCTGGCACGCTTGCTCTCATTCCATCAAACACATTTAACAATAAAAGTTACTGCGCAGTTAGACCAAACTCGAGGCTTCACATGGAGCGGGATGATGGCTGTGCTCCTTTAAACCCGGCAAGGTTCATGCTACCATTCCCGGACTGACTAGCTTGTGCCCGCCGGTCGTCAGGCCGGAATTTCTATGGCTACGGGCCACCTCATCCCGTTTAGCTCATTTCACATTATTTTGATTTTCCAATGATTCGATACAGGCCTTAGTTTTCAAATATTATAAATAAAATTGGTCCCAAACTTGATCATTGTGAAACTTTACTTGTTACTTTTAGCAGTCTTGATCTCAAATAATTTACTTGAATACTCATTCTTCTATTATATAAATAGTACTTGAGTAATCTAACAATATTCGGATCAATATTCAATGAATTTATCGCCTTCAAAATAGCATCATAAGAATCAAAAGCTTTTGAGATATCTATAAAGACAATTAAAGCATCCAACTTTTTCTCATCTAGTGTAATTATATGCTTCCAAATGGAAAGCATATTAGTAATTGTCGATCGATCTTTCGGAAAGCCATGTTAGCTTGTATCAAAACCAATTGACAACATAAACTGTAAGTGATCTAGTGTCATTCGTTCTGTTATCTTGTAAGTTAAGAGGTGATAGATATTAGTCTATAATCATTGGCGCACGTTGGTTTGCTTACTTTAGGAAACAGTTTAGCTAAAGTCGTTAGAATATCGATTGGTGTTTTTCCAACCTTCAAAATTCTGTCTATAAAATGCAGACCATGTTCATAAAATTTAAAGTTAATTGAAGTAGGTGATCTTTGTTTTGTTTTTTAGATTTTACTTTTAGCATTAACTTTATCAAAGCATCACTGTCAATTACAAGTCCTGCATCCTGGTTACCAGAAAGATCAGTTAGATGCATTATATTGCTTTCATTCTGTGGATTACATATCAAGTGACCAAATAATTTCTTTAATTCACAGAGAAATTAATTCTCAGTTTTATCCACCGGTAATATGAGCTTCAATTTCTCCTTATATTTGCTGTAATCATTTAGGAGTTTGTATCCTAGTATTAGGTTGAGGAATGTTGGAAAATAGGGCATGACAAGTGTGTAAATCTGCAGTAGTGAAGCTGACTTCATGTAGACTTCGACAATACGAATTCAGAGATTTTATATATATATATATAGAGAGAGAGAGAGAGAGTAAAGAGCAGCAACACTGGCTAGTATGTCAGTACCTGATTCAAACATTATAGTACCGAATGTGATGAGTTAGCTTTGAAGTCGCATTGTCGAAGACTTTATATGAAGTTAGTTTAAAATTACACATTCGTATACGAGTTTGTACAGTTCTATTTTCCCACAATTCTCACCTATTTATATTTATATATATATATATTGTGGGTAAAGGGCGTAATACCGGCTCCTACTGATGAGTCACCAGTAAGCACGAAACGAATGTGCATGAGATTATACTTTCCGTTCATGCTGTCTTTAGTTTATCCTTCTGGTCATATTTGAACTAATTTGTTACTAGGTGCGCAACACCTAATACATAATTGCATATATATTAGTTCTCTGCCACAAATAGAATCTAACATATGCAGATATAGGGTAAAGCCATCTCCTTTACATGAGTTTCTATATACTTGAATCAATGTATAATTTGACATTTCTATTTTACAGATGTGAGTGGTATGTCCGAAACTCCTCTTAGCGGTAGAAATAATGCGCAGTCTTGTTTTATAAGTGATAGTTCATAAAGATCTTAATTATCGTCTTAAATTCCTTGCGTTGAGATACAATATTGAAGGTTTTAAGGAATCTAGGATGAAGGCTAATTGAAATTGAATGTACTGCTGAAGGTGTTTGTTTTAGTTAAACAATAATTGTGTAAATCCTAAATTCAAAGCAGCTTTCCCCAGGTAGTGTGTTTGCTCCTTTATTGACATTTGTGGTAGCTAGCTGTAACTTTAGGTCTAAAGTTGTGTCACTTGGACTCCATCTGACGGAAAGGCTAAACGAAAACATAAGTTAGTATATAATTGAAGCATGGTACTTGGGTTCGAACTCCGTTCGCGACAAAATTCTGGATGTTACTTGAAGAGCACCCAAAACTGGCGAACCCAGTCTACTGTGTAAATTTGTTGTACATTGCTTGGTTTATACTGACAAATATATACATAATCAGATTGATGATTATGTTAAGCTCGCAACCTTAATTTAAATAGATATTAGTTTAGGTTTAGATATTGAACTGGTACCGCGCTTTATACTAACTATATATTTTGTCGGTGAATGTGACACAATTGTACGAAGTAATTATCTATATAATTGTGTATGCAAGTAGTTGTGGCGTGGGCGTATACCGGCTCCTACTGATGAGTCACCGTTATGCACGAACTGTATGTGCACATAAGATTATACTTTCTGCTCATGCTGAATTTGGTTTATCCTTCTGGTCATATTTGAACATATTTATTATTAAGTGTGCAAAATTTAATGCACAGTTTCATATTTTTTTATCCGCAAAAACATTATTTTTATGTTTCTTATTTGATAGTTTGGTTGTTGAGTGTTAACTAGAAGCTAAAATATGTCTTATGTAATTTTATTTTGAAGATTTTCGATGAAAAAACGTTCTTGTGGGTATTTTAATCTGATACATGCCTATGAAGACATTACGGTAGGTTTTTATTTAATTTTGAGTTGTTTCCTGAATGCTCCCTCTTGTGCAATTATTTTTATTCAGGTATTAATATTTTAGATTGAAGTGCAAATATTAACGAAGGGATATTTACTGTTGCTTCTATTTCTGCTTATAGTCAGCCTTTTAAATGTAAGGGTTTAAAGTACCTACTTCCAAAATACTCTGAAGGTACATAAATTTTTGCTATTCATTTTTTAATTCAGAAGCTGTCTTAACACCGTCACAATTCTTATCATAGAAACAGCAAAAACCTATCATTCAGTTAGTAAAGCGGAAGTGTTTGAGTAAGATTTTTGACTACGCACCATATATATATACAGGTGCTTGAGTGAATTATAAAATCGCTCGTACTGCAAATGGAGGATCCTAACATGGAATATTTCGAATTTCTTCCCGAAGATGTATTAATGTTAATAAGTAATAAGACGATTTTCGTGATCAATCTAAATTTACAACTAATTAGAAAATTAAATAGAAATACTGTTACTTTGGAAAGTTAGGGATTTTAGCTCTTCTCCACGTTGTCTCGACAATAGTATTAGGGTTTAATTAGATAGCTTTACGGATCTAATTATATATATATATATATATATATATATATATATATATATATATATATAAATGCTCAAATCCAAGGATAGATTGACTAAGAATTCTAAAACCATACGACGCATTACTTAATAAAAGGATCTGGATTAATTATTATATGAAAAAATATGTATAACTAAACTTAACTGGTGATTTATCTTATGTATGTTTGTGTTATGTCTATTCGGCATACGTGGAAATTGAGATTATATTTAGCGAAGAAAAATTAAGAACTTTCATGATGTCGATGTCTAATGTTATGGAAAGCGTAAATACTAGATAAAATTGAACACGCCAAACCTGCTGGCAGAACGTCCGTAGGACTGCACATCAGTTCCATTTAAACGCCTCGAATAAGCCAGAATAGCCGACCATTGTGTTAACTTGAGATGAGAGAAAGCGCTAATATTCACAGATAATAAAGAAGCGTTACATGTTAGATTGGCAAGAAAGATTCGTTGAAAATCCCCGCTTGTGGCACAAAATATTTATAACAACAGTAGTGTCGTCATATTTTACGTGATGAACCTTGTGAAGAGCAGGAAAATTCTTTACAAACAAGGTCGAGAAAATACTGAAACTTCTATGAAGCCATAATTAAACAAGAACCCGTTATGATCGTCTGAAATTTCATCGCGACAGCTGGCTGTTAGCAAACAACGCAAGGTTAGAATATCTGTACAGACCTAAACTTGTTATATTATTCAGATGAATTTCGGTAACAACACACCAAGAATACCAGATAAACAAACGCCGAAACGTTTAAAGACAGACAACAAACTGAAGCAGTTAGAATCTCTCATATCATCATCCTTAGGGTAAACAACCAAACAAACAAATTCGTATAATGATATCTTTTGAAAGTTTGCGGAGTGCGAGCTTCATATGTTGAATCTCCGCGATTTGCGTTCGCGGGTTGTCGCTTTGCACTATCAGTTTCGCAAAGATCCGATTGATCCTCATTTCCAAGTACGCATCGAGTTTGTCTTATTGGCTGGGTGCGGATTCGTCTCTTTCTTCCGAAGGCTTCAACATCGTTCATACTAACCACTGGAAATGAGGTCCGATCTAATCTTCGTTGACTGGCGACGTTTCGGTTTGGTCTTTCCCAAACCATCCTCAGGCCTCTAATCACACATACACAGTAAAATGATCACAGCAGATTTAATCAAATGTAATAATCTCGTTCTGAAACAGTTCTATTTATATTTTCGCTTTTAGATTCACCAATGGTTTAAAAAAGAATTTGCAGATATATATATATATACATATATATAATATAATACAAACTTAGGTATTCGGATTGATAAAATATCGTACATTATATAATAGCCTCAAATCGTTGATACTCTGATATTGATATTATACATTTTGCAGCAATATTAATTAATAAATTAAGCATCAGTGGAGTGCGCTGTTGGAGATACAGCTTTTCATAATACAGTTCACAGATTTGAGACAAGTATCAGTCTTATTTTATTTAACCTGTCAATCTCCCGTATTTATTTCGGACTCGAGCAAAATACCCCAGTGCCACTGTAAGGTGTAAAAGTCAGAATTTTTTGTTTCAATCCTGGTAGTTTTATACATTGTACTTGCCTGGAGGTCGGTTACTAATTTCCTATGCAGTGACAGATGCAGTTTTTTGCAGCTTTCATCACATCTGTAGGTAATTCGATTGGGCAATAGCAATAGTTTAAAACAATTTGAGGAATTGAGCTTATGAAATACTTCACTTAATTTAACCCATTCGAAGATCATAGAGAAACTATCGCCATTTGCACGTTCTGACGCGCTTCTACTTCACATCATCATGACCAGAGCACGTCAGGCAAGTTTATTAACAGAAATCTAGCTGCATTTCTAATCTTGCATTTCTTCAATGTGCAATAAAGTTTGATCGTCTATATTTCGTTTTAGATCGTTTTGATGGCCATCTGCGAAATGGATTAAAGTTTTATTGAATAGCCTAAATAAGTGTGTCAAAAGCCGCAGAAAATTTGTGTTCACGACTTTCTTTAAATTGAGCAGGCGCGATTTCCGTCAAATAAAATACTTTTGATCTCGCCGCCATTTTCTTGTGTGGGACTATTGATAGCACTCGTAGGTCGGTAAAATCTTGAATCCTTTACATTTCCAGGTGCACCGACTTTTGGCCTTTAATGATGGGTTCTCACTTGTCCATTCCTTTTGAAGCTTACCATCAACTCTTTGTCTGAAAATGACTTTGGAACCAGATATTTCGACATGTTTACGAATTTTCGAGACTTCATTTCCAGTCTCACCTTCAAGGTTGACACCATACTCACAGGAAAAAAAACAACTTATGTTGAGGATACCTTATTTGCTTCAAGTTTTTTCCTGTGAGTATGGTGTCAACCCTGAAGATGGGACTGGAAATGAAGTTCCGAAAATTCGGAAAAATGTCGGAATATCTGGTTCCAACGTCATTTTCAGACAAGCAGCTGATGGAAGGCTTCAAAAGGAAGGGACAAGTGAGAACCCATCAATCAAGGCCAAAAATCGGTGCACCTGGAAATGTAAAGGATTCAAGATTTTACCGACCTACGAGTGCTATCAATTGTCCCGCACAAGAAAATGGCGGCGAGATTGAAAACAAGAAGGACAGCACTGCGCAATGTATATCGACATATTAGGAGTGAGTGCCATATTTCTTATTTTCCATGAATTCTTTGTGCATTGTCAATTCATACGCATCTCACAGTTTCCCAGTGTGATATTATGATAACCATACCGTTTAAAATGTGTAATTGTTTGCGATTGGTTGTTTTTATCATTGTTGTGTATCTGGTTAAAAATAATAGGATTTGTTTCTATCTTAAGTCCGCTAAATGTTTTGCTCATAATGTTCCAACAGAAACGACAATTAATTGTCACTTGAGATTGTGCTTGTATATCCTAATTCTTATTCGACTGCACGAACAACTCACAATTTTTATGGCGTATTTTTCGCCTTTTTTTATAGGAATAAACTATAAATAGGAATGCAAAGTCGCAAATTCCACCTTTATTTAAATGGATATGTGTATTGGTCTCATACATGTGATTGCATGATTATATAACGATGTGCATAAAGAACAAATTTTGATTTGCACACACCATTAAGTATGAATTTAATTTTTTGATGTATCTGCCTAAACATGACTTACCACAGATACATTTCAAATCGTAGATAATGTTGGATGCAGATTGTAAAGGGATATAACCTTTTACGTCAAGTTAGGGAAGCTTAGCTTTTTATGTAAATTAGATGTTTTCAGCAGCAAAATAAGTGAAAGCCAACAGTAAACGAAATTATTATCTTATATGCTTCGTTGCCTCTTCGCTTTTTTATTGCAGATGATTCTATGATTATCTCTTTTCTTCTTTGCACACACCGTGCATATCTATGGCAACCAATAATGCTAAGACGTACGTTCCGCATCGAACTGAATTTTTAAGCCTTCAGGATAGTATGCGTATTGCTGTTATTTGCCTATGTCCTAACTTAGCATTTTTTTCAATTTACGTGCAAGAGCTGTTAAAATTCAGGTTGCTACACATATTTCCTTGCGGTTAAATGATTTTCACAATTTTCCATCTCTTTTATGCTTAAGCGGAGCATTAAAAAATGCTAATCCAGTTCTCAATAATGACAAACCGGTCTACTGGATGAATTTCCTCTTCTACACTATATGGTACTTAGTTTATATTGACAAACGAGTATAAAATTTAAAAAAAAGTATCCAAAAAAGAATGCGCGTAGTAAGGAAAATAGATTATCACGATAAAAGTTCATTAAAAAATGCTCAACTCACTAAGGTCTCTAAATTAACAGGCATAGTAAAACAAGGTTAATGGATACATTTTAGAAGAATGGTACGTTAAATCATTTATTAACTAGATTTAGGCTTATAAAACAACCGGCAAGTTTATCTTAATTGGAAGTTCTTAAAATTTTACTTGGGCTAGTTTTAGTTACCAATTTACGCAATGGATTTCTCTTTCTATTTGTTAATGCTGTGTTCTAAACAGGACCTAACGATTTACATATCTGTATTATTCTTGATTTCGACCTTTAAATTAATGACAATAGATCTACTAATCGTTCTTGACATTTGGAAACAACTTCATATTGCTCCAGTTCTACAACCTTCCTAGCTTATATTGTACAATCTCCACGCCATGATGCTTAACATCAATTCCAGTAACATGTCTATGTTCAAATGTAGTTTTGTTCCGCTTTTCTGACTGTAAATTGGTGCATGATTTCAACAATGTACATAAGACTAAAGACTTTGATTTGAACTTCATACACTGTTCAAGAATTCTTTAAATCAAGTTTTCCAAATAGTGCGCAAAGGTTTTTATCTTACTTATTTTATACTGACAAATGCGTTTATGATGGGATTGGTTGTGATATCAAGCTCGCAATCTTGCTTTAAATAATTGTTTTCACCGCCCGCGCAATCAATAATCATATAATAATAATTTGAAAAATCATTCAATACTACATCTCTGAATGAGTGCTAATGATATAGTACATTTCTTAGCTTAACCAATCAAATGAGCGCACTATTTTTCAATTGAATTGGAGTTATCAAGTAAATAGCCGTTTTTGGTCGTCAAATTATCTAGAAATTGTCAGAAATCGGAAAGAGATATTTAGAGGAAAGGTAATTATTCGGGCAATCTTTATACTTTATAATAAAATCATCTGTATAAGGATGGCAATTGGTAGTTACAAATAATGAACACTAAGAAGCTTTAGATTAACAGACACCAAACATAGGGAGGTTGAATTAGGCACACTGCAAGATTTATTTAATGATAATAGTTACCTTAATTTAATAATCGTAAGTTGAAGTACGTCAAATTTGACAGGACGACGGAAGCTTTCAGGATTATGGTGTTGCCAGACTCCAAACTAAGTCGAAAGATTAAAGGAGCATTGCAATTCAATATAAGAACTATTTTAAGACAGTCACTTAGCTTGAGTAATAGACTTCTTAAATAAAAGGAAAAAAATGAATCAGAAAAATCCGGAGAGTATAAAATCACATTTCATGACCATGGTCTCATGTATACTGGTGACACCATGCGCTATATCAAATTTCAAAGATCAGAACACAAAACTGCATGTTATTATTTACAATTCGTGCAGTGTGGAGACTTGACGAAAATTAAACTCTGAAGGTTATAGCTGCACTGAGAGATGGAAACGTAACCGAATAACGAGATCGATGGAAGAATATTTTGAAATTTATTTAATAGATTATATCATGAATGAAACAATGTTGGAAAAATCAATAGATTTGATTTGGAACACATCATTGACCGATAAAATGTAAAAACGATAGCACGAAGCGTATTCTGGAACTCGCTCCAATAAAATATTAAGAATAATGGATTAAAATTAGCTTAATAGTGCAAACTCAAATTTACTATGGCGTACCGTTATTTATAACTGTTGCCGATGATTCTTATCTTATTTTATTTATTAATTTAAGGCCTTTTTGAGTTGAACATTTATTTCTCTACATTAATTATCCGTATTCCTTACAATGAAATAACTTCGTTATGTAATTTTCTTAGTGTACCTTTTTTACTAACTTATAATCACTTACCTCAACATGATTATTACTACTGTTGCATTTGTGCTATGTTAGCTCACTCGATACACATAAAGTCAGCCTAGATTCCAACGTCTAGGTAAGGATAAAACAATTATTCTGACGCGTATAAATAGTAACACCCGGTGACAGTAGTTTCTTTAAAATGGATGTATATGTGTATGAAATTATATTATATATTAACGCACACGCCCACATACGAAATGCGCGCCTATCTAATGAAACGATAGTAGCTGGTATGAGAATGACTGTCCTGAGTATAGATCGAGTGGTTTAATTGAGATTTTACGCTTTCATAATTTGTCTTTATTTATATTTATCGCTTACGAAAGTATGATCTTTTACTGAGGGCTTGATTGTTTAGATCATCTCCATTGCTTGACGGATGGGGTCACCCTTAATTACGTTATTTAATATCTTAAATTTAAAACAATGATGCAAGACGTAAATTAAAATGCCACTGTCAACTCACTTATTTGGTTTACACATCAGTTATATGAACACGAATACGCAACATGCGCCGTTCCAATTAAACTTCAGTTAGCTATCAAGAGTTCGCCCAGTAACAAGTATGAATAAAACGATTGAATGAAATTTCACACTTCGCTTATTCCTTCTTCTTACCTGTGATGAACTGTGGCCTCAAGAATGGTACCAGAAATTGTGTCCGCAATATTTCCTTTGACAAGATGAGCTATGAACAATTCTCTGTTACACGAACGACTAACTTAAAATTTAATTCCCTGCTGCTCATCAAATTTGGATTAAGAACTGAACCAAGGCTTCTAATTAGGTATCAAGAAGTAAAGTGTATAAATAAAGAAAAAATCCTTCAGTGTATGCCGGTTACTGCGCTAGTAAAGTCTTACCAATATTATCACCATCTTGTGAAATATGTCCGATACACAGCTAAATTAAAAGCTCTACAAACATTATTGTTTAAGAAAGATAGTCAATTGCAGATACAAAATACATTGCTTATGAGAAGAGCTATCAATAAACAAACCAACAAAATAGATAAAGAATTGACTATATTACCGTTCACATACATTAAAGTGCTCAAAGTCCAGTTCTTTCTACACAGAATCTTTACAATGTACATATACCACCAATTCAAAGCACAATTAGGCAATCTTGCAATAAATAAAATTTAGTGCACAGCATATTGTTAAACTAGTTTTGAGAGATAGTTAAATATATAAATAATACTTGTTTCAGAAAACGCGTTTGAGATGTACGCTGTTTTTAGATAAAGAATAATTCATTATTAACCACCAATAAATCAAACAGGCTGGATGCTAAAATGTATGCTTTATTTTGTCTTAAAATGGATGAATGCATACAATTATAAGGTGTAGCGTGGCCATGGTGACAAATTTCCCCCTAAATTCGTCTGAAATATTTTCTGCTTTTTATTTCGGTTATCTGTTTTCAAAGATCGAGATATGAAGAAAATAGCCGGCGAACATGATCGAAGTATTAATAGGGCAAAGTATTCGGATTTTATCAACAAGTAGTTACATAGGAATTAAATTTATAATAACGACTGAAAAATTCTTACACTTTGATTAGCACAAAATTATAGCCACAATTAATCAACAGCACATTGTATTGCAGTGAAAGGAGTTTTTAAAAAAAAAACTTTTAAGGCATCGTAACCACTGAAATGTTGATGTATATTACGTGGTGCTGTCCTTCTTGTTTTTTATACTTCCGCCATTTTCTAGTGCGGGACAACTGATAGCTCTCGTAGGTCGGTAAAATCTTGAATCCTTTACATTTCCAGGTGCACAGTTGGTGCTTGGCCTTGATTGATGGGTTCATGAGTTAGTTAAGCTACACGTCTCACGAAAATATATTTTTATTTTTTAAAACGATAATTTAATATCTTGATGTCTCTATCACACTGAACCGATATCTTACGCCTAATAAAATTCTCAATGAGAAAGATGCCTAGCAATAGATAAAATTTATTGGCATAGGTAAAATTAATTCTTTTAGCATTTATACCTAACTGCAGCCTATTTTCTTTTAAATAATATTGATTAATTTTAATCTTTAGGCAAATAAAGACTGTTGACTTGCTTTCTATTCCAGGTCACGATTTCGGGCCTTAAGGATGGATAATTGTCCGGAAGCCGTCCATCAACGGTGCATTGTCTGAAAATGACGTTGGAACCAGATTTTCCGAATTTTCGGGACTGCATTTCCAGTCCCATCTCTAGGATTTACATCATAATCACAGGAAAAAACAATTTGTGATAACTCCTGTGAGTATGGCGTCAATCCTGAAGATGGGACTGGAAATGAAGTCCCGAAAATTTAGAAAATCTGGTCCCAACGCCATTTTCAAACAAGCAGCTGATAGGCGGCTTCAAAAAATGGGACAATTGAGAATCCATCAACCAAGGCCAGAAATCGGTGCCCCTGGAATAGAAACAAGTCAACAATTCTTTATTTGCCTGAAGTTTTATTTAAAATTAATCAATATTATATAAAAGAAAATAGGCTGCAGTTAGGTAGAAATGCTAGAAGAATTAATTTTACCAATGCCAATAAATTTTATCTATTGCTAGACATCTTTCTCATTGAGAATTTTATTAGGCATAAGATATCGGTTCAGTGTGATGGAGACATCAAGATATTAAATTATCGTATTAAAAAATAAAAATATATTTACGTGAGACGTGTAGCTTAACTAGAACTTGTTAACAGTGTTCAAATGTAATCAAGGTGATAATTTTCAAAACCAGCAGAATGCACGTGATGAGTCTCATGACTGTCATCCTTACCTAGAAATTGTTACTATGACAAACACATTTTGTAATTAAATGAAAATTGGTTGCGTGGGCGGGGATAACAATTACGTTTTAATCGAGGTTGCGAAATTGATATAAAAACCTGACCCAGTATGTACGTACATTTGGCAATATAAACTAAGCCTTGTATAGTGTAGAAAAGGCAAACCCTCCAGTAGACCGGTTACATGCTTATTGGGAGCTCATTACGTACTGCCCAGAGTTTGCCGCGAGAAGTACATGATGACTTCCCAATAAGGATGAAAACGGTCAACTGGATGAATTTCCTTTTTTATATTATGCAATGCGTATTTTATACTGACAAATGTATGTGCAAATTTTTTTGATGTTTTATGGTGTCTTATTTGATTTCGATGCTCAGAAAAAAATGCGGTAGACTTCGCGCGTTATCTATATTTTAACTGCCGCTAAGGGCGATATCTATCTTTCGCAAATAGATGTAATTTTGCATTGTGATATTTTATTGTTATTTAACAAAAATGATTGGGAAGAACGAGAAAAAATGATAAGAAATGTCAAGATCGCATTTAATATTAGTAATATCGTGATAATTTTAATTTTCTGTGTTCTTAAGAGAGCGCAATCAGCAGTCTCAGATTCTGAATAATCGAGTGACATTATTATAATACACATTTAGCTCGTGTGGTTGTCACTGTACTTATGGCTAGCCGCTGAACATCAAATTCCAGCTCCTGGCCTGCACGCTTGTACCAGTGGAAAATGGAACGAGTTCAATTACTGGTACCCTTAAAAATACCAGATATTCTGAACAGATGCTGCTTGTTAACGTGGTCGACAAACCATCTAATAGAATAAAAAATGAAATTGAACAGATGAGATGGTGGTGCTTGTCAGCCTTCAGAGCCGGATATCTGAGTCCGAATTATCTTTTCTCACTGAGAACTTGCGTCCTGATGATGTACTTTGCAAATGCCGCGCTCATTAAGTTTCATAAATAAGTAGGAAGTGGACAGGCGACGTTACCTCGTGTACAAGATTACACTACTTAGATAAATCAGCGTATATTAGTCCAGATATTTGGTGACTGAGTGATGGACTGGTTTGTCATTTTTATTTAATTTTTGTTGGCTTTATGAAGAACGGTCACGGATTAATAGCTTGCCCATCTAGGTTTCGCGAGTTGCACACGTTGTGTGTGTTTATGGTTTATAATCACATCGAAATTATTCAGTTATATTTTTTTGTGAGTTAATGAGTTAATGTAGCGTTCAGCTTTAATTTGAACGCTCACCTTATAAGCGGCATAAACTTACTAAGGCTTTCCAATATGAACATTCTAATAACGATATATGGTGTGTGTACATTCATTTAAGTTGTTTCGACATTTTTATAAGCGTAGAGATAAAGGAATTCGCATAGAAACTGTTTTTTTAATATTCCTTATTGTGAACATTGACTTACATTCTAAATTTGTAAATTCCATTTGATTACAGTTTGTGAGCTATAATAAACAGTATTTAACTGTTATATATTGAATTGAATGATGTCATGCTTACCGCGAAATGTGATAACTGATATCGACCAAGGCCAGAGTGTATGGATTTACTGGAGTAACAGGTGTTCATAAATTGTTGTAATTCTCAATTTCGGTGAACTATAGCATAAATTGATATCCATCATGTTGGTATCATGTACCGACTCGGAAACCATAGTGTTAGTATCCTTTACAGACTCGGTATATATATTATATAGTGTGAGTTAGCTTTGAAGTCGTATTGTCGTTGACTTCAGATTATGTTAGCTTCACTATTACAGGTTTACACATTCGTCTAGGAGATTGTACCGTCCTTATATTCCACATTCTTCTACCAAATATATAGTGGTTAAAGGGCGTAATACCGGCTCCTACTGATGAGTCGCCAGTAAGCACGAAACGAATGTGCATGATATTAAACTTTCCGTTCATGCTGCCTTTGGTTTATCCTTCTGGTCACAACTGAACTAATTTGATACTAGGTTCGCAACACCTAATAAGCCTGTTATGTTTAGCCCTTCTCTATCTCTGGATTCTAGCATTAAAGCCACAACGTCTTATCTTGTCTTCTTAAATTGGACTGGGGCCGTCGTTTAAGCCTAGTTTATAGTAAAACATTTCTATTAACCACCGATTCAGCAAAAGACCAATTAGACATTTCTATAAACTCTTGCTTTTATTATGCTAATTTACGCGTAGAAAAGTTGGTTCTCAGAGTTATAAAATTTGTGCATCAACTCTCAACCAATTGGCAAAATAAAATAACGATTTCTTTAAAGAACTATCAAATTAGACCTCTTCCCTAGCACGGCGTGTCGACCTTTTAGTTGTTTCTTGTAATTTCAGCGGAAATCTATTTTAAGACTGCGCGAGAAATGGAGCTGTATGTTGATGGACCAATGCTAAAAGTAGCTGAGATAGGGGTATTAGGCTCTTCAGTCTTGTTTTAAGCCTTAATTTGGTTAAAGAGTACTCAACTTTACATCATTATAACCAGCATGTTGCTACAAGACCGGAGAAGTGACACATTTAGAAGGGATGATGACATGTCATCGAATTACATTTGACCATACTCTGGTAAGCAACAGTTGGTTGTCTTCTCTAAAGTTTGCGAGAACGTATCACGATCATTGTACCGGCTTAATTAATGGATTAAACCACAGTAGTATGATCATTAGAATCAGATTGGAATTCCACCCCACGCGATTGCTAAATAATTTTGACGTGGAGAAAATTCATCGATTACTCAAAGCCTATTCCAATAACTCTTCGGCGTGTTTTGTACTAGTAGGAGCCTGAGAACCTTTTCCAATTTTTTCATTGCTTCTAACCTGTTTAATTGTGCTTCCTATGCAGTCCTTGTTGAAGCCACTAAAAATTCCATGGAGTGGAAATTGGTGGTGGCGGCATCTTTTTTTACCTCTGACAAATAATTGTACTCGAGAAGTATACGATTGCTACGTTCCATAACTTAACACAGAAAGAACGGCGTTTCTGGCAAATTTTGACACGGAGCCTAAGATCATGATAAACAGCACCCTACTTATATTCGTGGATTTTTTACCTGGGATTTCTGGTAACGCAACATGGGTCGGCTTCTATGGAGTTTTCTAGACGTATTAGCCTTGCAGTTTCTGTTTTCAGAAAATTGTGCAAACCACATTGGAGTCGTCAGTCTATTACATTAAGCACCAAATCCATTGTATTTAGCATTACGTGATCTGAACATTCCACAAATGATTTGCATCAATTTTCAACTATTTAATTGATAAATTATAAGTTCAAAACTGGTCACGTGATAGTTTAATCGCTTTCGTCAAATTGTTACGTTTGTTAAAGTATTTAAATGTAGGTCACTTATAACATTGCATCTATCTTCTTTGTTTATATGACTGACCAATCACTATGTGTTAAGCAATATTTAAATCAAGGTTGCGAGCTTGAGATAAACACCAATCCCATTATATACATTTTTCAATATAAACTAAGCATTGTATATGGTATTGAAGACTATGATTTTTTTTAAATATTTAGATAATTTGCTAGTAGGTGTATAAAAAATAAGGTCAATTGTATTGTATTCAATTTTCCGATTATCGATTAAACTGATGATAAAAAATGATTGTGGACTTTAAGTAAACAAGTTTTATATTTTATATCAGTCACAAAAATAGCAGACTTTCTACCAATTACGTGTATTGGTGCATTTCGATCCATCTTGGCAATTCTTTAAGTTTGCGAGCTTGAAGTAAACACCAATCCCATTGTATTTAAATAATCTTCGAACATCATAAAAAAATACTTGCAGTCGCAACGCACTGACGCATTTCAACCTTTCTTGATCACCACTGATTACGACGGCAAACTGGACTAGCGAGAATCAAATCGCATTGCATTTATATATATATATATATATATATATATATATATAATGTCCATGCCTCCACATTAGTAACAAAGCGGATAAAGGCAATTTATTTCGTGAATACTAATTATCGCTTATACAATCATACATATATATACATTTTGGGTTTTCAATTGATTATGCTAGTGGTAACAAATCTGACTCGCTTTTACTTCTGTTTCTTGTTTTGGCTGGTTGGTAAGTGTGTATGCGTTTGTGTTTGTGTGTGTGCGTATTTGCATGTAAAGGTCATTCTCGCAGTATTGCAAAGTGATGTCTGAGATCTGGTCATTATTGTTTTGATGGCTTGAAAAGTAACCATT